>CM019829.1:52479063-52666250 GCA_009763385.1 Coix lacryma-jobi var. lacryma-jobi
TAAAGAGCGGAAGACTTAAATAACATTAGTTTTACAAAACGAGGTTTCAAATGAGGTAACGAGTACGGTTATTACAAACCATTGTTCGGGTGATTCAAAGTAGACAACGTAGCGGAAACATTAACATAACGATACATGTAACACCCAGCCCGAGGGTGCACGTTTACTCATCGGCCTCATCGGCCTCTTCCTGGACGAAGGTCACGCAACAGGGTGCGAGACACATCGGGGTCTCAGGCATACCTGCAACATGGGTAACAAACCCTGAGTACTGGGGTACTCAACAAGACTTACCCGACTAAAGAAAAGGGAGAAGACTCAGGAATGAGAGGCTTAGGGTAGTCAAGGTAAGGCTTAAGCAAGATCAAGTATTTTGCAGAAAAGCATTTTTGTAAACCTTATTTTATTTTTGAAAGATTCAGTATTCCTCAATTCTTCATCATTCATGATTCATTTTACATTTCAAAACATTCCTAGTTGAGAACCACTCTCCGTTGATAGTCAGTGGACCAAGTCTCCATAACCGAGGAGCAACGTTAATCCGGATAAATAATACTCAGCTGAGGATCCCTATCCACACTGCATATGTAGCACCCAAGCTTGCATATGCCAACTCGTCTACCACGATTCCTCCAAGATTGGGCCCGGTCCTACGCCACCCGGAAGTACAGTACACCACTCCAATTTTCTGCCAGCGACAAGTACCTCGGGACACTAACCCAAGAGTACAGGTCCTGTCACGTGGGTACATGCTACTTCCGCCATCTCTCCACTCCCAGTGCGCGGTTGTCGGTCCAATAAAGGATTCCTCGGAGCCAGAGCTTTCCGTAGTATGTGAATAGTTACAAGTCTTGACCAGCAGGCCCCCATACGGATGGTCCCTAATTTTCCAGCCAGAACTATACCTTGGTCATATCTCACCCAAGCGTAATAGTCCTGTCAGTTTTTCAACCATGTCCCGGTCGGTGTCAACTGTTGAGTCCCAGACTACAACATGACGGCACCGTACGCTCGGACAACCTCTCCTCGCTATTAACTAGGTACGGATCAGATACCTAGCGAACAGCCGGGGAGTAAGACCAAAATTCCCATAAACATTCCTTAAGTGATCACACTTTTAAAAATTGGCATTTTATTGCAAAGTCTAATTCAATAAGCATTGCTAAGCATTTTTCAAATACTTTTGAAAAGCAGGTATCGGGTGTATCAGTGGTCAAGGTGGATAGTGCATCAATTAGGATAGCACACAACTCCTATAAACCTAATGCAATAATTTAACTCAAAAGCATTTAAGGAAATCATTTTATAAAATTCAAGGAAAGGGTTAAATGCACCGGGGCTTGCCTTGAAGAGCAAAGAGAGCAGACTCGGGGTAGGTATAGGTGTTGGAGCTCGGGGTCGCCTCGGGAGTTGGTTCGTCAACAGCGGCCTCGACTCTGGTACCTTCTTCGTCAACTATACGGATGCAATGATGAATGCTCATGAGAATGATGATATGGACTTATGGTGCAAGACAATTCCACTGAATCTAGATTACTCTTAGGCAAGGCATAATCGAAATCTAGGTTGAGCATAAAAGGTAACCATTTCTTTCTTAAGCATTATTGATGTTAGGCCTTATTATAATTATCCTAACTATTAACCAAACATATCATCACAGACATCATAGACCAAAGGGTAGGGGTCTATGAACATCAATCAATCCAAAGATCACATCATTAAACACTTATTACCAACCCTAATCCATCTTTTCTATTTTTCTTATTTTATTTAAAAGGTCATTTTATGAAGTTGCTCCAAAAATTACCAAATTAATCACATAAGTTCATTAAGGCATAAACAGATGGCAAAACAAATTTCATAATTTTTGGAGGTCATTAAGATGCTCAAATAAATCTAAACATTTAATTAACAAAAGGCACTATTCCTTAATTAAAATAAATGCTCAAAAATCAACTTGCTCCAAAAGACTTCACAATTTTACCAGAGGTTCAGCATGTTATAACAAGGTCTCAAAATTTTATCTCAAGATTTTTGGAGTTATAGATCACTCTCCAAAAATACCAAAACCTTCATTTTTCAATTAAAAGGGGAATTTTACATTTTCAAATTCTTGCAGAAAAGTCAAGTTTCATATTTTTATAAAATACTACACAGTGCAAGGAGCATACCATAATTTTCTCAGCATTTAAGGAACAACAGATTAATTCACACAAAAAAGAGAAAACAGAACACTATTCACAACTCTTAGAAAAAGAAAAGCGCACTGTGCTCCTTCTATGAAGGGCTCGGGCGAAACGGAAAGTGAGTGCTCCGTCCGAGGCCTGGCCCGGAGGCTCGGGCGAAGCGGACTCGGGCGAGATGGAAGGCTCGGGCGAGACGGAAGGCTCGGGCGAGACGGAAGGCTCGGGCGAGACGGAAAAGCAAGCGTCCGTCCGAGGCCTAGCTCGACGAAGCGGAGGGTGCATGAGTCCGCTCGAGGCTTGGGCTCGGGCGAGACGGAAACGCGTGCTCGAGGCTTGGGCTCGGGCGAGACGGAGTGGAAGCAGAGGGCGGAGGCCTCGGGTGCTTACCACGGATCGGAGGCAGGGCTCGAGGGTGTGGCTCGGCACGTGCTCGAGGGTGAGGCTCGAGGAAGGAGGCTCGACACGTGCTCGAGGGGCGGTGGTTCGGTGGAGCTCTTTCGGCGGCGAGCTGCGAGCGGCGCTCCGACGACCCTGCGCAACACACGAGACCGCAAGGGCCTGGTCAGAGTCGCATGGAACCAAGGAACACGACACGGGGGTCGCTGAGGGATGATCATGGCCGGAGACGGCGAATTTCACGAACCCGAGCTCGCCGGGTTTCTGCCGGAGATGGGAACGGCGAGCTTACGCCGGGCGATTGAGGGCGGTAGAGATGAAATTGAAGGGTGGGAAAGCTTCACGAGCTCAAGGCGGAGCTTCTGAGCTAGGTGGTGGAGCGGCGGAGGCACTGGACTGGCCTGGCCACGGTGGCGGAGAGGATGAGAAGCTCGGGGCTCCGGCGGGCTTATATAGCCGCGGCCAGAGGCCGGTAGAGAGCACGGGGTGGGGTGGATAAGCTCGGCGGGAGCGTGCGCACTCGATTGCGCTAAGGCGGAGGGGCTGGCGTGCAGCCGGGACCGGTGCGCAAGCTTGGCCGGCAATGGCCACGCGGCGGCGGCGCGCTGGGCACGGTAGGGGACGGGAGCGGGGTCAACTGTGCGCGTGCGGGTGCGAAATGATGGTGGCGACAACGGCGGCAGGTTGGTGGCGCGTGGGGAGCAGCCAGACGCGCTGCAGGCGCAGCGCCGGCGCCATGGCCGGGCCCCCCCTTGGCCCTAGCTGGAAGAAGAACAGTGCTAGGGGATAGGGTTTGACTTTGCTGGTCTCTGTATTTTGCAGATTTCTCCCAAAGTTTGAACTGTGTGACAAAAACTCAAAATACCAAAGTTGCTCAGAAAAATGAGATCTACAACTTTGTCAATATGAACATTTTCAAATTCGAAATAGTTTTTGAACTATATTCAAAAACAGAAAAGGGGACACTTTTCAAATTTGATTCAAATCAAAATTACTTTGGATTTCAAACTGAGACATGAAAATTTGTAAATACCAAAGTTGTTCCTCTCGATCAGATTCACAACTTTTCTTTTTGAACCAACTCAAAATTTTGACTTTTGAAAAAGTTATCAAAAAGGGTATAAATCCAGGATTTGGGATTTTAGGGTTTTGCAAAAGGGAAAATCAAATCAAATCTGATTTTTGAACTTTGATCAATGCAGCAAACATCCGGGCACTAAATTTGAACAAGAATTAAATATAACTAGGCACAGAGGTGAAATTACCATTTTGCCCTTATTGAGAGAATTGGGCTTTTAGGGTTTTTGAAAAGGGAATCAAGGCATAGCAATTAGGCAAATCAAATGCATCACAGGAAATGATTAATGCTTAAGATGATGACATGTCAAGTTAATTACATTTAAACACCAGGGGTGTTACAGGTTTGCATCCTGTCATGCCGACAGTTGGCAATTTCAAGCTCCATCCCCACGCATCGCTCACATGGAGCGGACAAAGTGCTAACTGAGCTGGCCTTCAAGGCTTCAACAAGCTTTGCATTAACTCCTGCCAACTCAGTTCGCAAGCTAGGACAAAGCTTGCATGCACCTAGCAAAAAAGGCCTCGCCTTCACTTCCTCCAGCTCCTTCTTCAGGGAGGGACACTCTTTGAAATCACCCACCAAGTCTAGCCTACTCTTCAGCTCATCATACACTTCAATCAAAGAGGCATACTCGGTTTGCAGGGTGGCAAAGTTTGTCATATGCATCGTGCACTCCTCACACTCCTCCTCATCGGTCACCTTCACCTCAGACTTAGCTAACTCAAGCTCCTTAAGCGCTTCACTCATCTTAGCCTTAAACTCACAGCGCTCTTGGTAAACCTCAGTGAGCCTCTTCTCCAAAAGATCGGCTAAGCCCGCAAACTTTTCCCGTTGATCAGAGAGATGATCGACAACTGAAGAGTTTGATACCTGAGAAGCGCTGTCATCGTCGTCGTCGTCGTTGTGGGCATCATCGGCGTCTTCTGCCTGGTGCTTGCAGTCCTCTTCATCCAAGGCCATGGGGCAAAAGCCCTTGGAGGAGTTCCCGAAGAAGCAGAGTCCATTGAAGCGATCTTCAGTCTTGTGCTCGGACCCATCATCGCTGGAGTCACCGTCGGAGGACTTCTCGCCATCGCTGAAGGTGGCGAGGAATGCACGCTTGCTGGCGTCGAAAGCACGCTTGCTGGCGTCGAAAGCCTTCTCCAAATCCTCTCAGCGGTAGAAACCATCCTTCTTCTTCTTCCCGGTCTTGTTCTCAGGCTTGCCCTTGCCCCTGAAGTTGCGGTTCTTGCCGGGGAAGTTCTTGACGTTCTTGGGGCAGTTCGCCATGAAGTGGTCTAGATCACCACACTTGTAGCAGCCCTCGCGTGCGCCACCACGCCGGCGATTCAGGCGGTTGTTGTGAAACCGCGAGAACTGGGTGATTGCGAGGGCGAGCTCATCGTCTCCGAGTGCCTCCAACTGCTCCTCCGTGACTGTATGCAAAGAAGACAAAGCAACAAGAGGAGGTGAAGTGTCAGCAGAGAAAGTCGATCCACCTGTGCCTGGGACCAAAGCCATGGTGTGTGAAGATGGGTTCTTCAGCTTGGCCTGAGTCAGGTGATCGATCTCAGTGGACTTGAGCTTGCTGAACAACTCATCCACGGTGAGGGTGTCATATGTAGGAGACTCAATGATGGTCGACACCTTCACCTCCCATACCCTCCGATCCAGGGCGTATAGCAACTTGAGAGCCCTCTCATGATCGTCATAGGGTAGGTTGGTCCGATTGGCACGCATCTTGTTCACAATCGTTTGGAAACGTGCGAACATGGCGTCAATCGTCTCTCCCTCCAACTGAACAAAGTTCTCGTACTCTCGCTTGTAGGTCTCGAAGGGTCTGGTCTTAACATGAGCGGTTCCCTCATGATAGCTTTGAAGCTTCTCCCAGATCTCTCGTGCCGTCTCAAGCTCTGAGATACGTTCGAACTCAGGAAGGGACAGGCTGGCCAGAAGAGCATTACGAGCCTTGGAGTTGGCCTCGTGTTGGTCAATCTGGATCTGACCCACACGAGCCGCAAGGACTACGTACTCAGCGTTCTCACATATCTCCCAGACAGAAGATCCGATGTTGTTGAGATAAGCACGCATCCGAATCTTCCAATAGGGATAGTTCGTTCCATCGAACCAAGGAGCCTTGCTATTCCCTCATTCCATGTCGCCCTTAGTATCCGAAACCGATTAAGGTATGATAGATCCTTAACCGGCTCCGATACCAATTGAAGGACTGGATTAGCGACTAGAGGGGGGGTGAATGGGTGCTTCAATTTCAACTTGTGAATTGTATAGCCCTTGTCCCAGAAAGTCACCCCAAAAGCGAAGTGTCACACCCCAAAATTTCCATTTGGGATGTGAATAGAAAACACTTAATAAAATATATGATTTTGTATTTTTCTAAAACTTTCCCAACCTTTATTTAGTTTTGACAATTTATATACTAGAAAATGTGAGTTTCCAAAACATTTTAAGAATCCAATCTAATGGTTTGTTGCATATCATGCCTTTGCATAGTGTTTATGTATGAAAAATGAATTTAAAGTTTTCAAATGCGCCTTAGGGTTTAAACCAAAGCAAATCTCTCTTTATCTTTGACCAAGTTTCCTTGACACCAAAACCATGATGAAATCCTTGGAAACCATACACTTTGATTCTTGTTCCAAAAACCTTGATTGATCTTCAAACTTCATCTTGTCAAACACCCAAACTTCTGCTCTCTGAAATCCCAACTAGCCATATCCTAACTTGCTCTTTTATCCTTTCTTTTTCATCATTGTATTTGAGCTCCTAATCCATTTTGATTGAGTCTTCTCCAAAGCCCAAAATCTATGCTAGATGACCAATCATTGTACATCTTCTCTCTCACATAATTCAACCATCGCTTTGTTTGGGTCAAGTCAATGCATGTCTTGCACCCAAGTTAATCTCAACTTCAACTTTCTCTTCTTTTCTCACCTTGGACAATATCTACATGGGCTCTTTTCCCTTCACCTTTTCTCCACTTGATCAAATCCAAACTTGTTTTCTATCCAACCTTGAAATCTATATTTCCTTGGTTCCACCTTTTCAAAACCCTAAGTTTTCGGGAAACCCTAATCGCCTCTCCGAGAATTTAGCGGGCCAAGCTCAACTCTTCCCTTCCATATTCTCTTCCCTTGGGACAAATACAAAGCTTGCCTAATTGGTAAACCATCCTCTCCGTATCTCCTTTTGCTAATGGGTCAACTCCAATCATCCCATCCCCCGACATCACTTCAGGCCGAACCCGGTCCAAACCTTGCCTTAACTCTCGCCATGGATCAAAGCCCAACCATCCTACCATCTTTTGTGGTCCACAAACAAGCCCAACCAGACTTCTATCTCTCCATCTCCACTCTCCCACGTCACCCCTTGAAGCCTCTCCATCTTGCACAAAAATATCAAGCAATGCAAGAAAATATCAAGACATGACCCTTTGCTTTCCACCCCTTGCTCTCCTCTCTCTCCCACTTCACATAAACCTCCCCTACGGCCCCCTCATGCCTCCCCCTTCATTTCCCACGTCAAGAACAGAGGAAGGACTCCCCTGCACCTCCTCCTCCTCCCCATGGCTGCCCCCATCAACCACAACAAGAGAAGGACGCCCGGTTGCACTACATCGTCGTCACCGGCCATCGTGATGTGTATCCTCGCTCCATCACACCATCCCCCATGGTGAGAACACTCCAACATCTCCCTCATACTGATTTCATGTTCCTCTAAGCAAATCATGTACTTTGGAGGACATATGGTTGATCCCCGGTGAAGATTACACATGATATGTGTGGCTGTCCTCGCGGCCGGCCATGCTGCTGTTGACCAATTCGGCGTTCCTCACTGTTTTGTTGATTCAATCACCAAATCCTTTGGTGGAATTGTAGATAGTATCCTTGAACACGCCTCTGCAAAATGGTTTGACCATAGGTGTCGAGAAACTAGATATATAATCATCTTCATGCCCGCTGTTCTTGCTGTTAGGTCAGTTTGCAGCTCTGAGTTGTTTTGGCGTTCCCCGCTAATCCACTGTCCCAATCACCATTCCCTTTAACATACATGTTTATTACATCCCTTCACATGATCCCACAAGTTGCCTTGGCTATGCAATCCATAATGGCCGAGATATAGAAGTCCCAAGTGTCTACTACCCCTGCTGTCCATACAGCACTGACCCTGTTTTTGGCAACAGCGTTCCCGTTGATCCATTGAACCCCTTGGTGCATCCTTTGACAATAACATCTTTTATGTAGTTTCACATGCCTCTGCCAAGTTTCATGGCCATTTGATCAAATATGAAAGAGATATCATCATTTTTGTGTTGGCTGTCCCTGTTGCCCGCAGCAATGCTGATGCCGGTTGGCATGCGCGTTCCCGATGATCTGCCACTCCGGTGGTCAAGCCCTTTTACCACAATGTGTATCATAAACCTAAACATATCCCTGCAAGTTGGATTAGCCATATGAACTATGAAACTTGAGTTATAAGCATCACCATATCGCTGCTCCTGCCATGCCGACAATCTCACAATGCCTTCTTGCAATCTTGTTTCCCCGCTTAACCGATGGTCAAAACATCGTGCCCCTTCACCAAAACATGTTCCATACAGTACCTAGAAACCCCACAAAATGGATCGCCATTTGTCTTTGTCATACTATGCAAGAAATCATCAAATCTACCATTGTCTGCCATCGAGTATGCTCAACCGATGCACTGATCGTCATAATCATGTTTCCCTTGACCTAGCTCCACTTTAGTGCATTTGCTGATCATGACATGTTCCCAAGCAACCTATACACATATCCAAAATCCCACTCATATATCAATAAGTAATAATTAGAACACGAGTTCTTTGTGCAACCTCTCCATCCGCCTTAAATCCATGGTTTTATACACTTGTCATGTTCTAGTTATCCCACCACCACCACCACCATAATCTTTGTTATGTAATGTCCTATAAATGAGGAAGAATCTTGTTGCCAAAGCCATAACATATCATCCATGGACCCTTCATGTCTTCCAATGATGCCTATTCGCATACAACCTACTCTGTCAAATCCGTTCTATCCTAAGTACATATCCGATTGTCCTACCCCTATTCGTGCAACATGACCCCATGTGTTGCACACATGTCCCCTACATCTTGTGGTAATCAAAGACATAGTCCCACAAGAATACACCCGATTGTCCGAATGTCCCAACCCTTTCATGTTATACCTTTCCAGCATGAGCAAGTGATAACCAAATACACTCGTCCTATTCAAGTCATGCTATATCAACTCTCGACATCCACACTGTCACCACAATGTCATAGCTATCTCATCTATCAACCTCGACATATCACTCTAGCTCAGTCATGCGACATCATAACTTCAATGCTTAGATATCAAGATATCGTGTCACGTGATGTATATCAATTCAATCTCATTGTCCTATATATGCAATCTATTCTAGTGTATCAACCCATCCCTATTGTACTCCATGATATATATCTTGCTCTCTCAAGCCAACCCCTATGTTTATGTTAGAACCTAACTCACATCCATCTGTTTCATTCTAAAGAATATGTTTATTCTAGTCCAAACTCCACCTTGCTCATCTGAATCCAATCCTTTCCACCGATACCTTGTAATTCTGACATCTTTTAATCGTAGTTGTTGTTGTGCTTAGTTTTTGCGCTTGCACGATCATAGAATGACCCGTACGCTTTCAAAACCTTTATAGCTTATTTCTTTGTAATGTTTGGTGTACTGTTTTTAGGGTCATCTTCAGGTTTTTGCGCCAGTTTGTTGCTATCGGTAGAAGAAGCTATGCGAGGACGATCCGGAAGGAAACTTGGACAAGTTTAAGCAAGCTTTTGAAGGCAAGTATAACCTACGGTTTCCTTATTACCTATTAATGCAAGACCCAGTAATCATCGTGCATGTGTCAACTTGATGAACCATAGGACAATACTAGAATTCATTTGAACTGTATACCTTGTACCTATGGGAGGGTTTTTGCATAATATGATTAGAAATGTTATGCGCTATATAAATGCTAAATGTTTAATATTGATTAATGACTATGGAACAAATGTTAAAAGAGGCTTTTAACCTCTTTTAGGGCACTGGAGCATGTTGTTCGCTCAGTGACCCACCCAGGGACTATCTTTTAAAGCGGCCACCCGGGAGATCCCGTGCAACCTTGGGTATTATATGGCTCTGATCTTAGTTGTGTAACTAGACTTTCTCTAGCTTGTAGTAGTTACCGAAAGGCGCTAGAGGGGGGAACTGGGTTAAAGAATGGCTTCCTTGCCTGTCAAGATGTGTACTGGTCGGCTGTCAGGTGTGCCATCTTGAAGGGGGCCTCCATTCGCCTGGACGCCTAAACCTTGCGGCTACTACTTGTTAGGGTAGCTAGTGAAAGGCTTCGTAGTGAAACCTTGCCGTACTTCCATAGAGGAGGTAATGTGGGCCTTGCAAACCCCGGCATATGGGAATCACGGCCTAAGGTGAAAGTGTACAACCTCTGCAGAGTGTAAACCTGATATATCAGCCGTGCTCACGGATACGAGCGGCTCGGATCCTTTTTAAGTAGTCCATGGTGGGGTATGTTGGTGGTTGGTTGGTTACCTCTTTTTAACATAATGATTAACACTTACCATGGGACAACAGGGTTTATACATCTAGTAATATAAGGAGAATATAAAATATGATCAACGTAAAATGCTGACCGCAGTCAACCGAGTCAAGCCTTTGAGCCTTGCATCCCCGTAGTTGTACTTGCTGAGCATGGTGAGCTGACGCTTGTCGTTGGTTCACATAAAAATCTCGGATGGGCACCAGATGGAGGATTCAAGTGAAGATTTACAGAAGATGTTCCAAGAGTACTAGGCGAGTGTTCCCCCAGTCAACCGTCCCTATGGAGTATGGAGTCCCGAAGAATGAAGATTACGAATAGATTTCGTTGTGCTTTGTTATATATGTAAGTCTTAAAGTAAATATGTTTCGCTATGTAATAAAGCATTGTTCTTGATATTCTTCATATTTGTCGCTATATGTGTCGTGTGGACATCCTGGGCACACATATAGTTAGCGCTTGGTATTCTTTGGAAAACCGGGTGCGACACGAAGACTAGAAACGACCGGAGTGTTCACGACCTACAAGTAGGTGGATACCCTAGGAGATGTCCTAGTGGTACAGCGGAACCTCCGGAGAAACCCCAAAGCTAACTGCCAAAGCCACGAAACAAACCAGCACAACCAGCAGGTTCGCGGACTGTCCGGGGTCAAGGTCCCGGACTGTCCGTCCAACGCCGGACTGTCCGCCACTGGAGGTGTGGACTGTCCGCCGGCAAAAAGACGGAAATAGAACTGTTCTGATCAAGTTCTGGATGACTACCGGACTGTCCGCGGTTTGCACGCCGGACAGTTCGCGGTACAAGTGAACAGTGACCGTCGAGCGTCCGATGCTGATCGTGTGCTGCGTCCGATGTGACCCTGGACTGTCCGCGGGTCACTGGCGGACTGTTCGCCAGTCACAAGACCAAGAACAGTGTCGCGCTATGCAGTTCTGACCGCCACTGAAGGGGCGGACTGTCCACGGATGAGCAGAGCACAAGAAAAACGCTCGGGACAAACTCCAAATCGATCGAAACTTCACCAAACCAAAAAGGACTTCGATCAAACTCCTCCCTGGTGTTCCTCAATGTATTGGGGTGCTAATCCTAACAAATCATCGGACCAATCCAAGTCAATCGAGAGTAATCCGAGAAACACCGGAAAGGGGAAAAGAGGAAGAACGAACACGAAATCAACCCGATCTATGGATTCGTGAGGTTAGAGAAGAATCCCTTCGGTAGAAAGAAGGGGCTCACAACCAAGAACAAATTGATTCAAGTGGAATCGAAAATCATCTCGCGGAGGGGAAGAACGAAGCAAATCTCTGGGAGATGAAAAACCAAAACGTGAAGAACACAGAACACGATTCGATTTCAGCCTAAATTCCTCCACACGAGGAGACAACGAGAATATGGTCTCGTTTCCTCAAAAGATCCAAATACACAGAGGTATGATTGCCGTCTCTGCGGATCGCTTGCAGCGAGGTATGATTAGAACCTAAGCAAGGGCTAGAGAGAGAGAGCTCAGGAACAAATGACTGCAAGGATAGAGGGAGAGGAGGGGTGCCTCTCTTATTTATAGCCTAAAACAATAATCCCCTTACTACCCCTAGATACTTGAGCGAAACGGCCAACCCTAGGGGTATCCCGATCCAACTCTGCTGATAGTTGATCTGACGTCCACGCGCCTTCCTCATCCGTAGCTTCGCCTCGACGCAAGCCTCAGGATGCCGCCACGTGCCGCCCAATCGACCACCGCGCCTACCTCGTGGATAGCCTCGCCTCCGCGCCAGCCTCTCCACGCCGCCACGCGTCGACCATCCTTTTTGCGGACCTCCCACCGGTTTTGAGGCCGAAACCGGGAAACCTGTCCTCAGGCTGAGTTTTGTGGCCCAAACTCAGAAACCCGCGCGCCCCGGTTTTGAGGCCCAAACCTAGAAACCGTCCTCGCCGAGTTTTGAGGCCCAAACTCGGAAACCGGCCACCCCGAGTTTTGAGGCCCAAACTCGGAAACCGTCGAGGGTAGCTTTTCGAGGCTCAGCTACCGAACCCGAGCCGTAGACGGGATGTGGTTCGCACACCCCGAGTTCCAGCACCGATGCCGGAGCATGTCCAGCCTCCACGCCGGGCAACCTCCCGACTCGGCCGATGCACCGCACATCCCCATGTACTCTTGCTTGTCGACGCCATGTGCCAGCTACCACAGCTGATCCTTAGGTCTCCTGGTCCGTCGGTCCAAGCTCCACGTCCGCCCTTCACCGCTCCCGGTACGTCGGAACGGCACGTCCCTACTTGACCTTCACCTCACCTTTGACCACTGCCCGAGCTCCGCACCTACACATCAATACAACCAAGAGACATGTTGCCCGTTGATCGATCACTCATCACTCAGGAAGGGAACCACAAGGGCACATATCAACCTTGTGTTCTCAGAACTAACTGATCATCATGCCCAACTGCGGCTTACTGCATGACACCCAACTCAGGATGGACCGAAGGTATGTGTTTTCCTCCTCGGTTTGCATCCTATCATGCTGACAGTTGGCAATCTCAAGCTCCATCCCCACGCATCGCTCACATTGAGCGGACAAAGTGCTAACTGAGCTGGCCTTCAAGGCTTCAGCAAACTTGGCATTAACTTCTGACAACTCAGTTCGCAAGCTAGGACAAAGCTTGCACGCACCAAGCAGGAAGGACCTTGCCTTCACTTCCTCCAGCAACTTCTTCAGGGAGGGACACTCTTTGCAATCACCTACCAAGTCTAGCCTACTCGTCAGCTCATCATACACCTCAATCAAAGAGGCATACTTGGTTTGCAAGGTGGCAAAGTTTGTCATATGCATCATGCACTCCTCACACTCCTCCACATCAGTCACCTTCACCTCAAACCTAGCTAACTCAAGCTCCTTAAGCACCTCATTCATCTTTTCCTTAAACTCATTGCGCTCTCGGATAGCTCGCTTGAGTTGCTTGTACTGAGCGAGAACTATGTCGACAAGAGAATCACGCTCACCGGTAAGACGATCGACAAGAGAAAAGGTTGATACCTCGGAAGCATCGTCGTCATCGTCGTCGTCGTCGGTGTCGGCGTCCTTTGCCTGGCATTTGGCGTCCTCTTCGTCCAAGGCCATGGTGCAGAGACCCTTGGAGGAGTGGCCAAAGAAGCAGAGTCCGTTGAAGCGTTCTTCAGTCTTGTGCTCGGACCCATTGTCGCTGGAGTCGCTGTCGAAGGTCTTCTCGCCGTCGCTCATGGTGGCGAGGAAGGCGCGCTGACCGGCGTCGAAAGCCTTCTCCATGTCCTCTCGGCGGTAGCTGCCCTTCTTCTTCTTCCCGTCCTTGTTCTCCAGCTTGCCCTTGCGCCTGGAGTTGCGGTTCCTGCCGGGGAAGTTCTTGTCGTTCTTAGGGCAGTTCGCCATCAAGTGGTCTAGGTCACCACACTTGTAGCAGCCCTCGCGTGCGCCACCACGCCGGCGATTCAGGCGGTTGTTGTGAAACCGCGAGAACCAGGTGATGACGAGGGCGAGCTCGTCGTCTCCAACCGCCTCCAACTGCTCCTCCGTGATTGTAAGCAAAGATGACAAAGAAAACAGAGGAGGTGAAGGGTCAGCAAAGAAAGTCGATCCACCTATGCCTGAGACCAAAGCCATGGTATGTGAAGATGGGTTCTTCAGCTTGGCCTGAGTTAGGTGATCGATCTCGGTGGACTTGAGCTTGCTGAATAGCTCGTCCACGGTGAGGGTGTCATAAGATGTTGACTCTATGATGGCCGACACCTTCACCTCTCATACCCTCCGATCCAGGGCGTATAGCAACTTGAGAGCCCTCTCATGATCGTCATAGGGTAGGTTAGCCCGATTGGCACGCATCTTGTTCACAATCGTTTGTAAACGAGCGAACATGGCGTCAATCGTCTCTCCCTCCAACTGAACAAAGTTCTCGTACTCGCTCTTGTACGTCTCGAAGAGTCTGGTCTTGACTTGAGCGATCCCCTCGTGATAGCTCTGAAGCTTCACCCGGATCTCTCGTGCCGTCTCAAGCTCAGAGACATGCTCGAACTCAAGAAGGGAGATGCTGGCCAAAAGAGCATTACGAGCCTTGGAGTTGGCCTCGTGTTGGTCAATCTGGATCTGACCCAGACGAGCCACAAGGACTACATACTCAGCATTCTCACATATCTCCCAGACAGAAGATCCGATGCTGTTGAGATAAGCACGCATCCGAATCTTCCAATAGGGATAGTTCGTTCCATCAAACCACAGAGCCTTGTCGTTCCCTCGTTCCATGTCGCCCTTCGGATCTGAAACCGATTAAGGTAGAGAAGATCCCTTAACCAGCTCCGATACCAATTGAAGGACCCGATTAGCGACCAGAGGGGGGGGGGTGAATGGGAGCCTCAAATTCAACTCGTGAATAGTATGGCCCTTGTCCCAGAAAATCACCCCAAAAGCGAAGACTCGAAACGACCGGAGAGTTCGCGACCTACGAGTAGGTGGATACCCTAGGAGATGTCCTAGTGGTACAGCGGAACCTCCGGAGAAACTCCAAAACCAATTGCCAAAGCCACGGAACAAAACTCCACAATCAGCACATTCACGAACTGTCCGGGGTCAGAGTCTCGGATTGTCCGCCGTTGAGTCCCGGACTGTCCATGACTAGGAGCCAGACTGTCCGCCGGCTAAAACGCAGAAACCAAACAGTGCTGCAAGTCTACTGGACAGGTTCCGGACTGTCCGCGGGTTTGTACCGCGGACTGTCCGCCGTTCACTCGACAGTGAACAGTCAGGGGTCTGCACCTGACTGAACCAGCCAAATCCTGATCCCCGGACTGTCCGCCGCATGGGGCGCGGACTGTCCGCGGATGAACAGAAAGCACAATTCTGCTCGGGATAAAAGGGCAAATCGATCGGAACTCCACCAAATCAAAAGGGGCTTCGATCAAACTTCTCCAAAGTGATCCTCTACGTATTGGGGTGCTAATCCTAAGAAATCATCGCACCAAACCAAGTCAATTGAGAGAAATCCGAAGATCACCGGAAAGGGGGAAGAAAAGAAGAACGAACACTAAACCGACCCAATCTATGGATTCGTGAGGTTACAGTAGAATTCCTTCGGAGGAAAGAAGGATCTCATGACCAAGAACGAGTTGACTCAAGTGGAATCAAAAACCATCTCGCAGAGAGGAAGAACGAGACAATTCTCCGGGAGATGAAAAACCAAAACGTGAAGAGCACAACACACAAGACACGATTTGATTTCAGCCGAAATTCCTCCACACGAGGACATAACGAGAATACAGTCTCGATTCCTCAAAAGATCCAAATACACAGAGGTATGACTTTCGTCTCTGCGGATCGCTTGCAGCGAGGAATGATTAGAACCTAAGCAGAGGGCTAGAGAGAGAGAGCTCAGGAACAAATGACTGCAAGGATAGAGAGAGAGGAGGGGTGCCTCTCTTATTTATAGCCTAAAACAATAATCCCATTCTACTCCTAGATACAAGAGTGAATCGACCAACCCTAGGGGTATCCCGGTCCAACTCTGCTGATAGCCGATCCGACGGCCACGCGCCCACCTCATCCTTAGCTTCGCCTGGACGCAAGCCTCAGGATGCCGCCACGTGCCACCCTATCGACCTCCGCGCCTACATCGCGAATAGTTGCGCCGCCGCGCCAACCTCTTCACGCCGCCACGCGTCGACCGTCCTTTTTGCGGACCTCCCCCTGGTTTTGAGGCCGAAACTGGGAAACCTGGGCCTTCCCCCGGTTTTGAGGCCGAAACCGGGAAACCTGTCCTCAGGCTGAGTTTTGTGGCCCAAACTCAGAAACCCGCGCGTCCAGGTTTTGAGGCCCAAACCTGGAAACCGTCCACGCTGAGTTTTGAGGCCCAAACTCAGAAACCGGCCACCCCGAGTTTTGAGGCCCAAACTCGGAAACCGTCGAGGGTAGCTTTTCGAGGCTCAGCTACCGAACCCGTGCCGTAGATGGGATGTGGTTCGCACACCCCGAATTCCAGCACCGTTGCCGGAGCATGTCCAGCCTCCACGCCGGGCACAGTGCATTCGCCATCCTTCTCGGCCTCCCGCCAAGTGTCACAACGCCATCACCTTCCTCCCGACTCGGCCGATGCAGCGCGCATCCCCATGTGCTCTTGCTTGTCGACGCCACGTGCCAGCTACCACAGCTGGTCCTCAGGTCTCCCGGTCCATCGGACCAAGCTCCATGTCCGCCCTTCACCGCTCCCAGTCCGTCGGCACGGCACGTCCCTACTTGTCCTTCACCTCACCTTCGACCACTGCCCGAACTCCGCACCTGCACATCAACACAGCCAAGAGACATGTTGCCCGTTGATCGATCACTCATCACTCAGGATGGGAACCACAAGGGCACATATCAACCTTGTGTTCTCAGATTCATATGTTAAATTAGCCAAATAGTTCACTCTTTCAGATCTACACAGAAAACATGCAAAACCTGACAGCAAACTTCTAAAATCTATAACTCCTAAACCACTTGGCCTAAAATCATAAAATTTCAGGACAAGCAATATAAGGAAGTTATCTACAACTTTTGTATACACCAAATCTACAGAAAATATCATTTACATTACGAATTAATTACCACAACAGAAACTGCACATGCAGCCACATTTCAGAAATTTAACAAACTTGCTTCACTAGTTATTTGATTAACAAGAGAGCACATATATGACCTATAAAAACACTTCTAATATTCATGAACATGATCACACATCATTTATCTCAGATCAACATGCAACAAGGCAAACATATAAACATATATATGTTCATCTTATCACTAAGCTTCCATTAATTAAATAATTAGCAAACATGGGCATTACTTTAAGTGATGTTGTTAACACCTCATTTGGAGCTCATATTTTTACAGGTGATAGACAATATCAAATCATAAACACTGTAAAAAAAATTACATGCTCAAGTATTATAATTTATTTATTAAAAACAGGGCAAGTTCTATTTACTAATATGCATGTGAGAGCAACAAAATTCTATAAATCATATTTTCTGCAAACACATGGCCACCATAAAATTATCCAAGCTATAACTTCATCATAGGAAGGCAGTGGAACCACTTTTTATATTTCTACATGCAAACATTTGCCACAATTCATTTTAATCCATTTATTGAGCCGAGAACAAGATAAATTCATAACTAAATCATACATGCACCAATAAATCTGAAATTTTTATCACGGCACACACATGACCAGAGGAGCCTACCATAACAATTTCACAGCAAACAAAGCATCACAACATCAGATATCATTTTTTTGGTATGCCCTGTTCATTCATGATGGTGCTTGTAGCTTAGGCTCCTTTTGATCACTTGATACATGTTATGAGCTAAGGTATTTTTGCAAATGGTGAACTTGATTAATCAACTATGAAACAATTAATTTGTTCACCATTGAGATTGGCAACTAGCATGGGTAGGATGTGTTGAGATCACTTGTGCTATCTTTTGTATGCTAGGTTGCTATGTCTCTTGAACTGAGTCATTCACTTGCTTGGATTGTTCATATTTAAATTGTGCTTAAAATGTGATCCAAGTATTAGTGAAATGAAAAGATCGAGATGGGATTGCATGTGTCAGCACATCACAGTTTTGAGACTGTTTCTCATTGCACATTTGAGTTAAACTTGAGTCGTGTAGTGTAAGACCGAAACCGGTGTTTTAAGCTTCTGATTGCTTTTCTTGCATAGGCTTAGCCTGGTTGAAAAGTTAGGAAATGACCAGGCTTTTTCAACCTATCGCAAACCACATGCTTTTAATTTGAACTTGTGTTAATACCGCTGCAAATTCCGATAAAATTTGATAATGACACAAGTCGATGTTTCATTCTATGGCGTGATGATTGAACTTTGCTAGGGTAGTTCACCTTGTATACTTGAGTTAGCACTTGGTTGATTTCCTGTCTTTTCATGCTTAGTGCTATTTTAGTGGTGAACTCCTTTTGAATGGCTTAAAACTGAAAATATGCTCTATTGTTCATATTCGTATGCATTAATCAGTTGAGCCTTTGCTAGCATTTGTATTGATTGCTACACTTTCAGGGCAGCACCCTTTTGAGCATCTTTTTATTCTGATTGTTATACACTTGAAGTTGTTGCATTGCACATATCATGCATTTTTAGCTTAGTGTACATACCCCCAACTCCGATACACCTTGTGGTCACTTTCAATGCTTTCATTGCCCCATATGCTTTTGGTTGATGACTTGTCTTGTGTTTGTGTCAACTTTGTGAAAAAAGTCAAAACCCCTCAGCATGTTCCCTTTTGTCAAGGGGGGGAAGCTGTTTGCAAGGGGGAGTTTGTGTCTTTTATGTCCTCCTTTTGGGGAGAGCTTTGAGCTAGGGGGAGTTTAGCTCTTTTATGTCCTCCTTCAATTAGGTCTTTTATGTGTTTCAATTGGTATCCATCTTTTGGTACGGAGTGTAATTGGTGTCACGAGCTTTGTTGCATAGCTTTTGTATATAGGCTTGCTTTCAGGGGGAGTCGCTTTTGCTTTGTTGCTTCTCCATGTGCTCTGAGTGTTTGTGCTCCGTTTGATTTTGAGCTTCTCCTTGTGTTTTTCTCAGTCGGTATCGAGCCTGCTAGTCTGTGTGTTGAGCTATTTGCCTCTCTTTTGAAGGACTAACAGTTTTTTCTTGGTATTTTCGATTGGTATGGACCCTTCAGCTAGTTGCGTCGAGCCTATGTGCCTTTGTCTTGAGGAACTAGCTGTTTTCACCATTTTTGGCTGTTTGTGATTGATATCGAGTCTGCTAGTTGTGTTGAGCCTCTATGCCTCTATCTTGAGGGACTAGCAGTTTAGCATTCTAATGCGTTTGTTGACGCTCACTAAGTGTCATATTCTTAGCATCAACAAGGTCATATAACGCAACACAAGGACCTAAAATCAACCAAAAACCTTTTATAAACTAACGATTTCCACTGTCCTTGAGTTTTATTTGAATGTAGGAAATTTCAGGGGTTTTTGAGCAAAATGACCAAATGGACCCACCAGGAAGCAAGCCCACTTGCCTGGGCTCACTTTGGGCCAAGGAGGGGTGGCGCCCGCCACCCCTAGCTGGCGGCCGCCAGGGGGGAGAAGCCCAAAGTCCCCCCTGCCACATCACTGATCCAGGGGAAGCACCCCACACTCATTTGCAGCTGTTGCTCACCTAAGTCAGTTCATCATCCAAGGGCTAAGAAGCAGCGTCACATGGATCATGGCCTAATTGCCCATGTGACGGTTATTGGACAACCCTAACCGACCCCAAACCAACTTGGAGGACCTCATGGATGCCGTTGGTGAAGAGGCGGTGGATCCAGGGCCAGGGGGGTGGCGGCCGCCACCTAGGGTTGGCGCCCACCACCACACTCACTCCCCTGACCTAACCCTAGGTCCATAAGTACGCCCTAGGTCCCTTAGGCTATAAATAGGACCCCCCAAGCTCATTTGTACTCAGACCTCACCTCATTAGTCCCACTCTCTTGTAAGCGAAGCTCTGGTGAAGGAACACTCTAGTTGAGAGACTTAGAGTGAGAGCGAGAGTGTAGAAGAGAAGAGCTGGAGTTGTAATAGAGGATCTTCCAAGTCTCTGGTATAATTCCATGTCTTCCTTCATTTATCTTAGTGTTCTTCTACTTTCAGCATTTACTTTAAGTTCTTTACTTATTGTTCTTGTTGAGTGCTTTCGATCATAGATAACTTAGTATTTAGTTTATATCTAGTTTGGGTTCTTCGCTGAGTAATCAGTGCTCTAGTTTTGGACGCAAGATTAGAGTAGTATATATTAGTGTAAGCGCGGTGCTTAGACTAGTTATACCTTAGTTTGTGGCTAGCCCCCGGATAGCTGTGGTAGCAAACAGATGGTGACAGCCCTGGGAGCCTTGAATTCCACCACGTAGTTGGGTTAGTTCCTAAATCATAAACCTCGTTGTGCACGTCTGAGGTAAATAGTCCAGAGGGTGTGTACGGTTCGAAGAACTAGATAAACCTTTATTGCTA
Organism: Coix lacryma-jobi var. lacryma-jobi; assembly: GCA_009763385.1. Lineage (NCBI taxonomy): Eukaryota > Viridiplantae > Streptophyta > Magnoliopsida > Poales > Poaceae > Coix > Coix lacryma-jobi. The sequence goes on from CM019829.1 coordinate 52,499,345, forward strand.
AGTTAGTTGTGATCGTAAGTGTGTAGGAAAACATTAATCTGTTCATCGGCCAGACCCCGCCGATTTAGGTTAGTAATAGTTAGTCTTTTTTCTTTTTAGTAGTAGTAGAAACCAACCCCCATTCATACTTTTCAATCAACCCTGCTAGAATCACTAGTTGTTCATAGCGGTCCTAGTGTTAGTTCTGCCATAGTAGCTTCCCTGTGGAAATAAATACGATACTCGGTTACTCCCGGGTGAAGTGCTACAATAGACTTATTCTGTGCGCTTGCGGAACCTACCAATAGTCATACGAATAGTTAGTTATACTTCTTACATTAAGAAGTATCAACAAACCTTTTTGGCGCCGTTGCCGGGGATAGATTCCATAGTCTACTCCTAGTGACGACGTTAGCAAGAGTCAACAAGCATTTCTGGCGCCGTTGCCGGGGAAGCAATTGGCTAGAATTAATTCTTTGTGATTTCTATTGAATTAACCCCCGTAGTTCTAGCGGGTATATATTGTTCGTTGTTTGTGATCGTTCAAGTAGTCATGGCCGGATTCAATCTTTCGAGCGACTATCAAGAAGATCTTGAGGCCATTCTTAGGAGGGCGAGAGCTAATCTCCATCCTCCGAGGAAGAACCTGGAGCTTCGTGAGAGGAGTTCGTTGAGACAAGAATCCCAGTCAAAAGTGACTGACGAACCAAGCTGCTCCAACGATCAATCAACATCGAGTCGACCAAAACACTCTGTGAGTATTCCATGCCTACTCTTGCTCACATTCCAGTGTTACCTTCTACTAGTAATGTATATTTTGAGCTTAAACCTCACTTAATACTATGGCTCAAGCTATTGCATTTAATGGCAAACCTTCCGAGGATGCCAACGCTCACCTCCGGAATTTTCTGGAGATATGTAGTACAATTTCTGTGCAGGGAGTTTCGCAGGATGCCATCAGACTTCGTCTCTTTCCATTTTCATTAGTGGAAAAAGCGAAGCAGTGGTTCCTCTTCAACTCTGGACACCTGCTGACGTGGGTGAGATGCGCGGATCAATTCCTCAACAAGTTCTGCCCGATAAGTCGGACTATTCTTTTCCGTAGCAAGATTTCCAACTTTGGACAGGGAGACGAAGAAACAATCACTGAAGCTTGGGAGAGACTACAAGAGTATGTTAAATACTGTCCTCACCATGGTATGCAAGACTGGTACTTGATCCAGAGCTTCTACCATGGACTCCAGCAAGAATCTCGACAACACATTGATGCTGCCACCGGAGGTGCATACCTCTCTCTCACTGTAGAGAAGGCAACCAAATTGATCGAGACAATGGTGGCAATCAAGGATGGACAGAAAAACGTGCTAGAGGTATGTTTGAAATTAAGCAAGCTGATTCTGTTACCCTGCAAACTTTGGTAAAATTGCTAGAGCAAAGGATAAATGAGAAGAGAGATCGTGCTGCTACAAAGGAGTACTACGCCAAGCAAAGAGCACTTCGTCAAGTGAAGGTCAAGTAGAAATTAAGAAAGAGGATGTCAAATCCCTTCTTAATAATGGTGGCTACGGAGAACCTCCAATTCCAATGATCCAACAATGGAATAATAAAGGTATGCCTCAAACCTCCGTATTAATTCTCCTATTGGAAAATTAGTTTCTAATCAAGGTAGAATTAATGATAGCATAAATAATAAATTAATTGAACATGATAAAATGTTAGAAGGAATTTATGCTAAACTGAAAGATTTTTCTGAAGCATTTAAGGAACAAATTAATTTTAATAAGAGATTAGAGCAAAAAGTAGATAACATTAAATCTCAAATTAAATACTATGAGGAGGTAAAAGCTGTAACCACGAGAGGTGGTAAATCCACTCATGATCCACCTCATCCTAATTTAGTTCCTAGTAGTAATACTGCTGCAAAGAAAAATATTGTTAATGTTGAAGATGACGAAGAAGAGGAGACCCCAGCTGAACCTTCATCCAAGGTACGAACTGCTCCTCATGAATTCTATGATACACATGTATTACCTTTTCCAGATCGAAACAGAAATCCGAGAAGATGACCAATTCAAGAAATTCGTCGAGGTAATTCAAAAATTATATATACATGTGCCATTTATTGACGCTATGCAGGTTCCAACTTATGCAAAATATTTGAGAGACATGCTCAATAAGAAGAAACCAATTCCAAGTAGGGATGTGGTTAAATTGACCGAAGATTGCAGTGCGGTCATTTTAAACCAACTCCCAGAAAAGAAGAAGGACCCAGGAAACCAACGATCGCATGTTCAATTGGAGAGCAGCACTTCGAGCATGCACTCTGTGATCGGGGAGCAAGCGTCAACGTCATGCCCAAGGTAATATATGATAAATTAAATCATCATACCTTGTCCCCTACTTCTATGTGTTTGCAGCTAGCCGATCAATCGCTCCGATATCCCGCGGGAATAGCAGAGAATATTCCGGTGAAAATCTGGAATCTCTTTGTCCCGGTGGATTTCGTGGTTCTGGATATTAATCCCGACCACAGGACGCCATTGATCTTGGGACGGCCATTGTTGAGCACTGCAAAAGCCACCATTGATGTAGGAGCTGGAGAAATTCAGCTCCACATCAGTGGAAAGGAGGAGAAATTCGAGTTCACACCGCGACCGGAAAAACACTCGTCATCAATGTTCGTCGGTGCCGACATTGCACCACAACCACCGTGAAGGCGACACTAATCGGGAATCCAAAGCGGCTAACCAAGGTAAGTTAGGCTAAGGTAAGTCTTTATCCCCCATTTAAATTTTCGTTTTTACTTAAGCAAATTAATTTTCTGCAAAGTAGATGTTTACTAGAGTGATTAGGTGGCACCTAGGGGGCTTAGGGCAGCCATAGGGGTGGCGCCCGCCACCCCAAGCTAGCGCCCGCCATCCTAGGGTGCACTAGGGAGCAATAGCCAATCTCTAGACTATTACACCTACCTCCTAGACCCAAATAACACCAAGGGAGACCCATGACTTTGCTCATTTCAATGCAATCACTCACTCCCATGTCTCCCCATGTCTCCCCCTCTTCACTCCACCTTTTGGACACATCTCCACCCAAAAATACTGGTGCACATGTGATGGAGAGTGACAAGGAGAGCACTAGGTGAAAGGAGGGATGAGTTGGAGTGAAATTCAGCCAAGGAGGGTGGCGCCCGCCACCTCTATTTCCACATTTCGGTAGAAAACTGCTCCCGAGTAAGTTTCCCACCATCCTTGGTATAAAGTATGACCAGGATGAAGAATTGTTCTCTGAAATTTCCAGCTCACTTGCCCCATTTAGGAGGTTACACTCTTTCACTTTGCACCGACCCGACTACTTTATTCCCCACTTGGAATTTCAGTGGACATTACGAGGGAAACCTCATGTGTCGGTTGCAGGCAAAAATGGGCAATGTGGGGTAGCGCCCTTCCATCCTCAGCCTATAAATACTACCCACACCCCATGCAAGTTCTCACAACTCACTCAAAACACAAAAATATCAGCCATCTTGAGCACTAGCAAGGAAGTCATGGGCCCTCTCAAGAACTTCTTCACCGGCAAGAAGAAGAACAGTAAGGGTGAGGGAAGTTCGTCAAGAGCAAACACCCACATTCGCTTTGCTGGGAGTGATGAGTCCATCCACCAACGAAATATCGGTGGATGGATCGGACTCTCCGTTCACACACCAGGCCGGACCGACCATCCGCATCCTGAACTCCGTCAATGATATCATCTGGCAGAGTGATCGGGAACGACAGGCCCGGAACATCCTCAGTGAGAGGGTGTTCGTTCACACCCGCCGCATCGACGACGACTTGCTACGTCGCACTGGTATGGACAGTGAGTTTCTCTATATTTCTCGAACCCTAGGATGGGATGATGCATGGATGGTTAATGAGGAGGGAATCCTTCCCCTCACAATGGAATTTCTAGCTACCATGCAATTGTCTGCTACTCACATAACATTCCGGCTTCTTAATGAAGAGCACACTCTTTCGTGGGGGCAGTTTAGCAAGCATTTAAATTTTGATGATTCATGCTTACTAAACCTAGAATCTGCTTGTACGGGTTTTCAATAGAAATGATTTTGGAAAAGCATTGCTGGGAACAGAGACCAGGCTTGCCCGTACAAGTAATATCCACAACCCCACGCTCAGGTTTTTCCACAAATATATAGTATCACACTCTTTCCAAGACCTGACTTGAGACCAATTAAAAAGCCCGAAATGTTGCTGCTTTATGCTCTAGTTAACCACATAAAAGTATCACCCACCAAGGCCATGGCAGACTACTGGTCTAAATTTAATCAACGCACTGGAAATATTGAAATGACATCATGGATAACTAGACTGGCTTTTAACATGGGTCTGTTGAACACCGTTATATACTCCTACATTCCTAGTGACCAAGACCTTTTGACCATGGAGCAATTCTCGCAAGGACACCTCTTGCGTGAGAACCGAGGAGACCGGTGAAATTCACATGATCTATCAAGATTATGTGAATAAAATCGCTCTTCCTGACATGTCACTTTGGTTGGTGAATGCACCAACATTACTTTTGGCCCTGGAAACCGAGGCAGAGCAAAACCGCAGGTTGGCCCGAGAGAACATCATGCAGGTTCCCAGGAGGAGGACGCGAGCGTAGACCCGTGCAGCAGAAGAGGCCACAAGAGCCGCAGCAGCGGCACAGGAGTTTGACCCTTTCCATGCAGGGCAGTATGAAGGAGCAGCATACTATGGTCATTTGACACCCCTGGCTCGCACCAAGCAGGAGGATCAAATTGGCAACAACCGCAATATTCGCGGTGGGAATACCGCAGGAGGCGTCCTTTCACTCATCCCAGTTGGGGAGTTCAACCCATTCCTTGGGACGATCCACCCGGTACACTGGCCGTGGTGATGAGTTCTTCCATAGGGGAATCTCGCCATAGGCCGCTCGCCATTCGTCCTTTCATCAGGACGAGTGGATGCGCGATATGGGATATCTTCAGCACCAAATGAATGGACTCACCATGGATACTGCCGAAATCCGCCAGGACTTGAACAACTTGAACCAAATTTCCAGGAATTCCGCCAGGAAACTGGTGGAGAACTGGGTAATATTTCTTCTCTCCTGCAGCAGAACCAGCAGAACTGGGACGACATGTACCGTCGTCAGGGATGGATGTAACCCAACCACGCCAAAAGCCAGCTTGGGGGAGGACCCCCGTCATCGAGGTAAGTATCACTGCCATCTTTATTTATGTCAGTTTTATTTTTATTTCAGTAATTTAAATTTGAGTTTTAGTTAGTTTATCTTAGTAATCTCATTTTAAATATATAATATAAATAAATAATAAATAAATGAGACGCTCTCATCGTAAGTCTTTCTAATAAAAAAATGTATGCCATGCATTAGAGTTATCATGGTAGAACGTATGCTAGAACTAAACTTGAGACATGAGCATTAGACTAAGTAAAGGGGAAGTAAGTTTCTACTTTGACTTGAGCAAGTCAAGTTTGTGGAGTAATTATTTTGAAAAATTTAAAAACTTGCTCTAAGTACTTCTGTGGCAAAGAAAGTCCTACCAAAGCCAAATAATTTTTACTCTTAGAGTAGGAGCTTCCACTTGCTGCATGTTAGTGTTGAGCTAGTTAGACTTTTGTTGATAGTCATGGTGGAGAGAACTTGTCTTATCTTTAGACCAAGGATTCACTGGCACCCACCTATATAGTGCTATTCTTACACTAAGAATACGCACACAACATGCCTTTATTTCCATTCATTGTTAGGAATACTTCATGGCAAATATCATGCTCCATAATGAAATCTCAGGGACATGGCTACAATCATTCATTCAAAAAAAAGAGCAAGTGCTCTAGAAAGAAATTCAAAAGAGCAAGTGCTCTAGAAAGAAAAGAATATTCAAAAGAGCAAGTGCTCTAGAAAGAAAATTCAAAAGAGCAAGTGCTCTAGAAAGAAGAGAATATCCAAAAGAGCAAATGCTCTCATTCATAGCCATGATCCCACAAATGAGATAGAAAGGAGAAATGCCATGAAAGTATTAGCCATAATAAATACCACACACTTGCACATTCCTGGTCTGAACCTATGACTTGTTGCTCCTTTGCTCCATTTGTCTAACTTGGCAAAATTATGCTACCATTGCATGCTCACTTTTATCCTACCCATTAAACCCCACATAAAGTCTTAGTGAGAGGATAATTCTTCCATTTCCACATACAAATATGAGTGATTGAGGCCACAGAAGTTACTAAGCATGCTTTCTTTTGAAAAAAACTTGCAAAAACTCCACATATCTTGATTAGCAAAATAGGCAAGGGAAAGACAAACCTTCTTTCTTGCTGGTCTTTTGTTCTAATCTTGAGTGCAGGGAAGGCTACCAATTCCATGATGATGAAAATAATATGGGCATACACAACAAAAAACACAGAGTTTCCAAGATTATTTCAAGTCCATGCTTGCTCGAGGACGAGCAAGAGGTAAGCTTGAGAACATATATGATGAATGATTGCCTTTGATGAGGAAGGTTTGAGGCTTTTCCCGGTTTAGTCCATATCTCGCTATGCGCTTAATGTCTATGACTAACCGGTGGCGTTGAGTTGTGGTGTTTATGTGTTGGTGTGCGTGTGCGACATGTGTCTCTTGGCTGTGTTGATGTGCAGGTGTTGAGCTTGGATACAGTGGTCAATGGCGAGGTGAAGGTCAAGTAGAGATGTGCCGTGCTGACGGACCGGGAGCGGTGAAGTGAAGGATGGGCGTGTCGTGCGGCGGACGAGCCATGCCGATGTACCCAGAGCGGTGAAGGGCGAACGTGAGGCTTGGACTGACGGACCAGAGGGCCAGAGGACCAGCTGTGGTAGTTGGCACGTGGCATCGGCGAGCGAGAGCACATAGGGATGTGCGATGCATCGGCCGAGTCGGGAGGAAGATGATGGCGTCGTGGCACACTTGGATGGAGGCCGGACACGGGCTTGCGTGTGGCGCAAGTGCCGTCGGCCAAGTCAAGAAGGAAGGTGAAGGCGTTGTGCCCGGCGTGGAGGCTGGACATGTATCGGCATCGGTGCCGGTGGTTGGGGTGTGCGAACCACATCCCGTCAACGGTGCGGGTTCGGTAGCTGAGCCTCAAAAAGCTACAATCGACGGTTTCCAGGTTTGGGCCTCAAAACCTGGGGTGGCCCATTTCTGAGTTTGGGCCTCAAAACTCGGCGAGGACGGTTTCTAGGTTGGGCCTCAAAACCTGGGCTCGCGGGTTTCCGAGTTTGAGCCTCAAAACTCGGGGTGGACGGTTTGCCAGGTTTGGGCCTCAAAACCTGGGCTGGCGGGTTTACCGATTTGGGCCTCAAAACCGGGGGTGGTCCGAAAGGACGGTCGACGCATGGCGGCGTGGAGAGGCTGGCGTGGCAGCGAAGCTATCCACGAGGAAGGCGCGGTGGTCGACGTGACGGCACGTGGCGGCATCAGGGACGTCGCGTCGAGGCGAAGCTACCGGATGTGCGGGCGTGGCCGTCAGATGAAGATTGACCAGACTGGACGGTTTTACCCCTGGGGGGTATTTGGGTCGAGTGCTTAATGTAAGGGTGTTTTGGTCTTCGGATGTGCGCCTATATATATGAAGGGGGTTGCTAGGGCAGCCGCATCCTTGGGAATTCTTAGACGGTTGACGGACCAGGATGTCAGAGATATCATCTATCGATGATTACTCCGACTAATCCAGAATGGCTATAGAGATCCGAAGACTTGTAACGAAGTGTACTTGGATTAGGACTCTAGTTTGTAACTTAGCCGAGTTGTAAAAGGAAGTCCTGTAATTAGAATAGGACTCCAATATTGTAACCGGCTAGGACTCGGTCTGCGCTGAGGCTCACTCGGATATATAAGGGGAACCGGGCGCAGGTCCTAGATAATCGAACATTGAATCATAGCAATACACAAGGCACACACACACTGGACGTAAGGTATTAAGCTATTTAGCGGCCTGAACCAGTATAAATTGTTGTCCCTGTGTACTCGCCGAGTCCTACGAACGCCGATCCCCACCGAACAAATCGTCTGAGATTACTCAAGACGAGTTGCCGGTTAACAAACACTGACAGCTGGCGCGCCATGTAGGGGCTTTTGGCGATTCGACGACCAAGAGCCCGACGAACCACGACAACATGTTCTCGGCGGGGTCAATTTTCATTTTTGGCTCATGGACTTGCATCGCGGATGATCAAGGAAAGCTGCATAGGAAGCTTGATACTGAATCAAAGCTGCAAGCCACGCCAAAGACAGAAGATCTCGTCCAGAGCCTAGCAAATTTAGCAATCCAAGACCCGCAGAACCCTAGGGACCATACAGAGACATCCGACTCCTACATCAACTCAAACCCTGAAGAAAAGGACCCGGATACCTGCTATGGCTTCACCTTCAGGCTGTGGAACTCTGCTGAAAACTTTCAGGACCTGATTGGTGCAAAGTTCAAAGAGTATCAACAGATACCTTTGACGGGAGCTCAACACGGACTCGTCTTCAGCTCTACCAAGGAGGGTAACATTGTCCATTGGCCTATTCAGCTTGCCCCGGCTAGACTGGTTGGCACAATTGACCAGCAACTTTCATACCAGCATGGACATCATCTCCCTTTTGAGGAACACGACTCCACAACGGAACTAATCTCCAGCACTTCTACTTTGGAATCAGTAACACCGGGATCATCAAACCAGGGCTACACTCGTGAAGTCTTCATGGCGGAGCATCAGTCATCTCTACGACCGCCAACCCCACCAGATGTCTTTCAAGACGATGAAACTCTGAGTATGATTTCAGACAATGATCCGGAAGGACCCGGGGAAATCGAGTCCTTGAAGGCTGAAAGAATCCGAAGGAATCAAGCTAAGGAAGCCTGCAGAAGGCGAGCAACTCACCGCAAGGAAGCTGTAGATCGCTACAACGCACGACTAGAAGAATACAACACCCGGAGGCATCTGGAAGCAGAGGCTGAGCGTCAAGCTCGCACTAAAGAGAATCACTCCCAGGGTGATCTTAACAGACGGTGCCCTGATTGTTCTCGCAACCTTGAACCCGAGTTCATGAGGGTCGCCGGCCATAAAGTCTTCCAGACTCCCTATCAAAATATACTAGCTCTAGCTACGGAGATGGGAGCCAAGACCAACTGCACCCCTGATGAAGATCGCCGACTGGTCATGCTTCAGACTACCGCACTCCAACTCCAAGGGCGGAATCTTGAATCCCTAGCTGACGAGCAAGCTTCATCTCACCCAAGCCAGAGGCGGCCGGTTCAAGAACGACTCGGTCGTATCCCAGCAAGGAGCCGTCTGGGCCACCAAGTACCCGACCAAGCTAAGGGAGGAGCCGAATCTTCATACAGAGGAGTCACAGTTGCAGCATCCGATGCAGTTGATCGCTTCCCCTGCTTTTCCCAAAGGCTTCGAGCGGTTTCGTTCCCGCGAAAATTCAAACCCAGGAATTACTCAAAGTACGACGGGAAGACAGAACCTAAACGGTGGCTCAGGCTGTATGCTCAAGCAGTCGAGCTAGCGGGTGGAAGCAACGACGTCAAAGCACTCTACCTCCCAATGGCTCTAGAGACAATGCCGCTTGCTTGGTTTGATAGGCTTAAACCCGAGTCCATCGAATCCTGGGAACAACTACATCGTATCTTTGTTGAAAACTTTGCTGGTGTCCTAGAGAGATCAGATCCCCAGACTAAGCTCAGAACCTGCAAGCAGCAGAAAAACGAATCAATGCGGGAATACTATAGACGATTCTCAGAAATCCGCTCTATAGTATCCGACATCATAGACAGAGAAGTAATTGACCTTTTTGGCAACGGTATTTGCGAAAGGTACAATTACAAAGATTTCATCAAGCAGGACCCGACCACCGCTGACGAGTTCCATCGGGCTGTAAGCTCCAAGATGGCGACAGAGGAACGCACACAGGAATGCTTCCCCAATAGAAACACGCAAGGTGATCGAGGAAACAACCTGAGAGGCAACCAGGCACCACCAGCAAAATACCCAGAAAAGGGCAGGAGATAATGCTGTTGCTGCCATGGAGCCTCAGAAGAAGGGAAACAAGCCATTCAACTTTGATGACTTACTCGACGCACCCTGCCCTTTCCATCTGAAAGGTGGACATCAAGCAAGGCACTGCCGACAGCTCAAGGAGCGAGGCTTGAACTCCGACTTCAATAAGAACAGAAAGACAAAGGCAAGAAGACAGCTGAGGATCCCCAACAGGACACCGGTGGCTTTCAGCACCCCAAAGGATCTATCAATGTCATCTTTGGGGGAGTAACTACCAGTGACAATAAGAGGCTTCAGAAGCTTTCCTGGCGAGAGATCATGTCCACCGAACCAGCGACACCCAAATACCTCGACTGGTCCAAACATCCGATTAATTTCTCCAGAGCAGATCAATGGATCAGTGTTTCTAATGCAGGCCATTACCCGCTAGTTTTGGACCCCACGATCGCTGGAGATACACTTGGTAGGGTACTCATCGATGGCGGAGCAGGACTCAATGTTATCTTCGCAAGCACCCTACGAAAGATGAATCTAGATCTCGCAACCCAGCTCACACCATCAACCGCTCCTTTCTACGACATAGTACCCGGAAAAGCGGTTGTACCACTCGGAAGGATTATACTACCCGTCACTTTTGGAACTCCGATCAATTACAGAACGGAGTACATCAGTTTTGAGGTAGCCGACTTCGAATCATCGTATCACGCCATATTCGGGCGACCTGCTATTGCCAAGTTGTCGGTGTTTCGTACCCGGGGGTATCACACCAACGAGTGATATGATCGCGTGCTTCTCTTCCTGGATGGGGATGCAAGAGGACACAAGGATTTATCCTGGTTCGGGCAAAGAAGGCCCTACGTCCAGCAGGGGGGGATGTTCTTGTATTACTTGCACCTAAGTGCTTGTACAGGGGAGAATACAAGCTCAGTGAGCGTGGACCGGAGTCCGGACTCGTGCCTATGTGTGGACTCGTGTGTTGTGTCCGTCCTCCTGAATGAGGGCCCTGGTGTCCCCTTTTATAGAGCAAGGGGAGGCCAGGGTTACATAAGGGTATTACAGGTGTCGGGGCGTACGGTGCCCCATACGGAGAAGGGTACGAACCCTGTCTTGTCGGGGCACTGGAGCCGATGTGATCGTTGCTGTTGAGGCGTCCTTGGGTCGTGGCTTCCATCCTGGGCGCGGACGTGGTGGCGCGACAAGGTGGGAGCCGTACAGCACCCATCCCGGAATGTACAGGACGCGGTGGGGTCCCTCCGGGTCTTGGGGTACCTGTCCTCCAATAGCATGAAAGTAGTTAGGGCTCGAAGGGCGCGGAGCCGGCCTCGAGATGGTGCCACGGGGGCTCGAGGGGCGCGGAGCCGGCCTCGAGGTGTTACAGTGCAGGGCTCGAGGGGCGCGTAGCCGGCCTCGAGGGGTGGTTACAGTGCATGGCTTGGCCGAACAGTGCTGTACTGGTGCCCTTTTGCCCATGCTTGTGGTGAAAACGAGACTTGACCTTTACACCGAGTTACTGTGGTACATGCTGTGCACTAGTGGACATGACCAGAGTAGGTGAAGGCATTAAATGCGTGGTATGGGCTGGTACGGCTGTCTGTACAGCTCGAGGTCCGTGCGTTAAGGCTCGAGGTGTAGGGGCGCGCTCGCCCGAGGCCTGGAGGGCTCGGGCGAGACGGAGAGCGCTCGTGCTCACCCGAGGCCTTGCTCGGAGGGCTCGGGCGAGGCGCAGAAAGAGCGTTCGCCCGAGGCCTGGCTGGGAGGGCTTGGGCGAGACGGAGACAGAGCGTTCGCCCGAGGCCTGGCCGGAGGGAGGGCTCGGGACGGCGGGCGGAGAAGAGCGTTCGCCCGAGGCCTGGCCGGGAGGGCTCGGGCGAGGCGGAGGAGATAGAGCGTTCGCCCGAGGCCTGGCCGGGAGGGCTCGGGCGAGACGGAGATAGAGCGTTCGCCCGAGGCCTGGCCGGGAGGGCTCGGGCGAGACGGAGATAGAGCGTTCGCCCGAGGCCTGGCTGGGAGGGCTCGGGCGAGACGGAGATAGAGCGTTCGCCCGAGGCCTGGCTGGGAGGGCTCGGGCGAGACGGAGATAGAGCGTTCGGGTGTTTGCGTTGATTGGGGGTACCCTTTTTTGTACCACCGACAGTAGCCCCCGAGCCCTTGTTTGAGTGCTTGCATTCGAGCAGGGGCTCCAGATTGGGATCTCGATGGATAGCTAACTGGTCTCGAGGGTTTTGTCGATTTGATTCCGTGGGTGTCGTGCGAGCGACACCCGCGGGTGTAGCCCCCGAGGCCATGGGGGAGTGGTTAGAACTCCTTCGTGGGCTTCCCGAAGAATCCTCCGTCGTTTGGGAACCTTCTGCCCCGTGGGCGCGCCTTTTCAGGCGGAAATCGTCAGGGAGCGGAGATCGCGGCGCCGTGTGTACCTGTCAACAGGCTCGAAATGTGGTTCGGTAGTCTCATTAAATGTTTGCGGTTACCTTTCCTTTGTCGTGGGAGACTCCGTCCGAGGCTTGGCTCGGAGGGCTCGGGCGAGACGGAGAACGAGCGATCGTTCGAGGCCTGGCCTTGAGGGCTCAGGCGAGATGGAGGACGAGCGTTCGCCCGAGGCCTGAAAATCTCATGTTTACACAAAGAAAAGAGATTAGTCGCAACTGTCCGAGTTCTTAGACCCTCTTTCGTCGAGGGGTGCCAGGCTGAACCGACTGGCCGGCTCCTCGAGCTGTCCGGCATGCCGATTGCCCTGGCTTGTCATCCCGCGAGTCCTTTCGATCGGATGCGAGGGGGGATACCTCGTACTACTCCGAGTGGGCGAGTATCGAGGTTCCCGGTGAGCTGGTAACGGGGAATCCAAGTGAGAGCTCGTGCCCCGTTCGATAGGGGTCGACTGTGGCCCGGGGGCGGTCTCATAAAGCATGGGTGCTCAGTCTGCAGGAGTGCCGGGTCCATTCGATAGGACCCGGTGGCTCGATGCCTCCCTCCGAGGGGATCTCACTGCACGTCGAGCTCCCCGCCTTGGATACATGTGAGGGGCCTCGAGGCTCGGCCCTCGAGTAATGCCGCGAGTGGCACCCCTTGGTGTCCCTGACTCGGGTGCTCGAAGCCGGCTGTCGAACCCTTTTCGAGGGCCAGCCTTCGCTGCTTCGAGACTTAGGGCCGGGGCCCATTTTTACCTTTGTGAAGAAGCCTCCGTCGTCTGAGAGTCCTTCTGCCCGTTGGGCACACCTTTTTAGGTGGAAACAGTCGGGGAGAGCGGCGGGCGCAAAGCCGGAGCGACGGTCATGGCGGGCCCGGGTAGTGGAGCGAATGGAGAGGTAACGCGTGTACCCTGCATCCGGCTCGAGACGCGGTTAGGTGGGCGCATTGAATGCATTCGGTTACCTTTTTACGTCGTGGGAGATCCCGCCCGTCTGGGTTTCCCCCTATAAATATCGAAAGAGGGGAAAAGGAACCCTTTACTTTGCCTTTGCCTTCGCCGCCGCCGTAGCCTTCACGCGCCCTCTCCTTCGGGCTAGTCGATTGGGGATTTCTGGCCGCCCGTCCGCTGCTCGGATCCGCGCCGCGCCACCGTCATGGCCGCCCAGACACAGATGCTGCCGGCCGAGGACTGGAGCCCGTCCAAGGTGACGCAGAGTGAAATGGACTCGCTGGTGGCCCAGGGGCTTCTGCGCCCCAACCCGGAGGAGGGACCCGCATGGTGGGTTATCCCGTCGGCGGAGCACCGGGAGCCGCACCCGCCGGAGGGGTACGTGGTGAGCTTCGCGCGCTACCACCGTATGGGGCTCGGCGTCCCGCCGAGCCGCTTCTTGCGAGGGCTGGCCCACCATTTCGAGGTGGAGCTGCAACACTTCTCCCCCAACTCCATCTCGCACGCCGCCATATTCGCCGCGGTGTGCGAGGGGTACCTGAAGATGGAGCCGCACTGGGAGATGTTCGTCCATCTCTTCTGGGGCGAGCTCTTCATCAAGTCCCTGAAGCCCAGCGGGAGGCGGCCCGTGCGCATGGGCTCCCTTGCCATTACCGCGAGGGCGGGGACCTCGTCGGCCAATGTCCCCCGCGAGTACCTGCGATACAAGCTTTCCACCAACCAGGCGGGTGGGACGACCATTGGTTCTATCTGCGGAACGAAGGTGGCCTCTTTCCGTAGTACACCGGCAGGGTCCTCACTCAACGCCCGGAGAAGTGGACCTGGGGCGTTGCGGCGGACAGGCAACGCCACCTGGCCCCGCTGATGGAGATGATGAAGACGATGGTGGACGAGAAGAAGCTGACCGTGCAAGCGGTCATTTGGGCGTTCCACCAGCGAAGAGTTCTCCCGCTGGCGGACCGCCCCCTTCTTATGCACGAGATGGGCCCGCAGGCTCAGCTCGAGGCGCTCAATCGCTCGAGGATGGCCGAAGGGAGGCTGTCCCGGAACGAGGGCGTCTCCCGGGTGTCAATCATGATCCAGGGGCCGTTCGTCCCTGAATACCCAACCTGGTTGTGATGGCACCCGACGAGGGGTGTGTCCGACCTGGTAAGCCTCCCTCGAGTCGAGCTATCTCGAGCCTCCTCCCCCTTTTGAAGGAAGGAAGAGAAGCTAACCGAAAGCGACCAGAGGGGGGGGTGAATGGGAGCTTCAAAATTTCCTTACGGAAACTAGATGCCACTGTCCCAAAATCGACCCCAAGAGCGAACCCTAGAGCTTGCTAATGTCCACGACCCTATATGTGGGGTGGATGCTTCCTAGAAGCACAGCGAGACACTAGACAACTCTAGAAAGCCAACGCAAAAGACGGAAATCAATTCCGACAACGAACGAGCGAACCGCGGACGAAACCGTGCGAAACCAGTCGCATCGGACGCTGGCCTGCGTCCGATGCCAGACCACCGGAAGCGTCCGATGCAGACTGGGCGGTTCTGGAACCTTACTGTTCCACCATCGGACGCTGTGAACAGTAATCACCCAGCGTCCGATGCAAAGGCTCCGGCGCGTCCGATGGACAACGGACGCGTCCGATGCCTAGCGTCCGATGGAAACTAAAACGCCGAAAACGTGACACGCGTCACCGGAGCGCGTCCGATGCTAGGGACCCTAGCGTCCGATGCTCCCGTGATAGCGTCCGATGCTCCCGAAAACAGCGCAGTTCTTTGATGATTCAACCCGATCTCCTCTAAATCAAAAGCTCTAGGCCTAGGATTCAATCTGAGGGGTCACAAGGATGTTAGTGAGCTATCTCTAAGAGATCATGGCTCGAACCTAACTCCAAATCGGTGAATCAAGAAATTTCGGGGCATGGAGGCAAGAACGCAATCCAAACGAAAATCGATCGATCTCCTAGACCGTGAGGTTAGAGTTTAATTCCTTCGGTGGAAAGGAGAGCCTCACGATCTAGAACAACTTGGTTCAAACGGTTTTGCAAAAGATGAACCGAGCAAAGAGATCAAGCGACGGGAAAATCGTGGAGAAAAAGGATTCCGCGAAGAACACAAAGGAAACGCGAATCACAGCCACAAACTCGAATTAAGGACGCAAATCAAGCCATCGATCTGTGCTCCAAGTGAGGATACGGCCTCACTTCCTCAAATCAACAGTACACAGAGTGGAGTCTCTCTGCGGATCTCAACTAGCTAGAGCAGGGGATGGGAGAGTGGAAACCCTAGGTGCTAGGAAGCAAATGACTGCGCTAACTGAGATTGAGATAGGGAGGAGGGTGTCTCCCCTAGACTACTTATACTAACCTAGCCTAAGTCTATTTCCTACTCTACCCCTCTCTACTCTAATTACAGAGCGGACCAGCCTAACCCTAAGGCTATTCTAGTCCACCCGCTGGTGGTAGGTAGATCCGACGGCCACGCCCGCACGGTCTTCCGCGTCGCCTCCACGCAACCTTCAGATCGCCGCCACGTGCCGCCACCACTCTGCACCCCCGGTTTGCGGCCCAAACCGGGAAACCAGCCTTTCCCATCAGCCCCCGGTTTGAGGCCCAAACCGGGAAACCAGCCTCCAGCCCGAGTTTTGTGGCCAAACTCGGAAACCGTCCGCGCCCGAGTTTTGAGGCCCAAACTCGGAACCGGCCCACGCCCAGGTTTGAGGCTCAACCTGGAAACCGTCGCGCCCAGGTTTTGTGGCTCAACCTGGAAACCCACCACCCAGGTTTTGAGGCCCAAACCTGGAAACCGTCCACCGTTGGTTTTTCCCGGGCTCTACCAACAAACCGGCGTCGTAGAGGGGATGCACCGCCTGTGCACCCCTTCCACCGACATGATCGCACTTCTCCGCCTGTCGCTGTCGCAGGCTGCCAGCCACCACAGCTGATCCTCCGGCCTCCAGTCCATCAGTCCAAGTCCACGTCCGCCCTTCACCGTCCGATACATCGGCATGGCACGTCCGCCGCACGGCACGCCCATCCTTCATCGCGCCCGGTCCGTCGGCACGGCACGTCGCAACTTGACCTTCACCCGCCATCGATCACTGTCTCCGTGCTCGACACCTGCACAACACAAGCCAAAGAACATGCGCATCATCTCCATTGACAATCACTCATCACACAGAGACTCGGCATACACCCATGTATCCGCAATCTCCCCCTGATGAGTGCATTGTCAACTCCACAACAAATCATGAATAAGAAGAAGGAGGTAGGTAGGAGTGAGGGGAAGAGAAACCCAACCAAATGACCCAGAAGCCTAACAAAAGCCGAAGAAGATCAAGTGGATGAAGCAAAAACTTGGTCCCCAAAGACATGGGCAACGGCTTGACGCAACCAAGCAAAGCAAAGCTAGCCCTCAAGAAGAGGTAGAACAGGCTCAACACCGCTAGCAGATAGCAATTGAAGATCGGAGGACAACAGAAGCAAAATGCTAGTCCCTCAAGATAGAGGCACAGAGGCTCAACACAACTAGCAAGAAAATCACTCCGAACCAATTGAAAATCAACCCAAACCAAATGGGAAAGCACACCAGACGATACCAATTGAAAGCCAAATGAAAAAGCTTATGAAAGCTCATGAGAAGCTAGGAACGTTTGCTAGTCCCTCAAGACAGAGGCAACGGCTCAACACAACTAGCAAACTCCCCCTCGACAAATGCAAGCAACTAGGACAAAAGATTTTCAGGGCATATGATTTGCGTAAATTTCTCCCCCTAGTTGAAAATGCACTTATCAAGGCCAAAGGTATCGGAGAAGCAACTCTCTTCACATAAACTCCCCCTGAACACAAGATCTCCTTCCACAATGCATATGAAGTCAAAATGCAAGTTAGGAGCTTCAAGTATATAGTCAAAAGAGTGCAAAGATGCTCTAATCAGTATAGCTCCAACATCTCAATTAAGCACTCAAATAGCAAAGGCTCAAACTGATCACTTATACGAAATATGAAGCATATGAGCATGTGAGCAGTTTTAAGCCAAAAGGATAGTCACCATCAAAATAGCACTAGACATGTATAGAAGGAATCCAAACAAGTGCTAAGCATATATACAAGGTGAACTACCCCTAGCAAAGTTCAATCATCATGCATAGGAATGAAGCATATACTTGTGATTTCAAATTCATATCGGAGTTGCAGCGGTAAAAGAATTCACAAGTTCATTTTAGCATGTGATTGCGAGAGGTTGAAAGCTTGTCATCGCCTAACTTTTCAACCGTGCGAAGCCTATGCCGAAGCAATCAGAAGCTTAAAGCAACGGTTTCGGTCATACACTACATGGCTCAAGTTTAACTCAAAGTGCAATGAGAAACAGTCTCAATACCATGAGGTGTTGACAAGCAATCCCATCTCGATCTTTTCAATTCAACAATACTTGGTTCAGATTTTAAGCAAGTTATGAACAACCAAGCAAGTGAATGACTCAGAACTAGAGACATAGCAACCTAGCATATATGAAAAGCAGGAATGGACTCAACACACCCTACACATGCTAGTTGCATATCTCAATGGTGAACATTTTCAGATTTATATACATTAGGCATAATTCACCATTCCAAAAAATAGCTCGCTCATAACATGTAACAGTGATCAGAAAGAGCATAAGCTACAAGCATCATCATAAGTATCGGAGCAATACTAACAGAGCATAATTACATTCTAGTGAATATAGACATGAAGCTCAGAATGTAAATGCGTATGCCCGACACAAAACTGAACGAAAGAAGATACCAAAAGGAGAGACTCAAGAAACTCAAAAGAAAAGAGCCTCAAAATAAAAGAGTCAGTCTGTACATCTCAAAATGCTTCCCCCATCTAAAAGGGGAAAACACACACCAAGCTCACCCCTCAACCTATTAAAGGTTGATTCGTCTAAAGGCTTGGTGAAAATATCAGCCAATTGGTGATGAGTATCGACATGGCGAAGGTCGATATCACCCTTCTCCTGGTGGTCTCGCAAGAAATGAAAGCGCACATCAATGTGTTGGTTTTCGAGTGAAGCACAGGGTTCTTAGCAACGCTAATGGCACTCGTGCTGTCACAAAGCAAAGGAACTCGAGTAAAGCTCAAACCAAAATCACGCAAAGTGGCCATCATCCAGAGTAACTGGGAACAGCAGCTAGCCGCAGCAACATATTCAGCCTCCGTGGTAGACTGAGCGACACTATAGACTGCTTGCGAGAAGACCACGACAACAGAGAAGAAGACCAATAAACTGGCAAGTCCCAGAAGTGGACTTGCGCTCAATGCGACAACCAGCAAAATCAGCATCAGAAAAACCACAAAGCGAGAGGGGGAGGAAGCAGAATACCAAAATCCGAGCTCGGGCGTGAAACGAAGGTACCTGAAGATGCGCTTCCCGCCTGACGGTGCGATGAGAAATGCGTGGCGAAGCCTGAAAGCGCGCGCACAAGCACACGGCGAACTGAATGTCCGGCCGTGTTGCCGTCAGGTAGAGCAGCGATCCAATCATGCTGCGGTACTCCTTCTGGTCCACTGCTTCTCCATCCGTGTCGGCATCCAGGGCAGTCGTCGTCGTCGACATGGGCGTCGGAAGAGGCTTAGCCTCACCCATGTCGAACCGCTTCAGCAAGTCCCTTGTGTACTTGCCCTGGTGCACAAACGTCCCCTCTCGGGATTGCTTAATTTGCAACCCGAGAAAGAAAGTCAGCTCGCCAATCATGCTCATCTCGAACTCCTGATCAATAGTATCAGTATTGGAGCGAGTAACTCGCTCGTCGATGTCTCCGATCATCTGTTCAGGGGGGTGCTGCGCTGGATGTGTCGTGGCGCCTCCCGGGAAGAAGTAAACCTCCCTCTCAACAGTAGCTGGTTCCACCCCGGGTACAAAAGGTACCGCGCGAGGTGGATCCCAACGGCCCCCAGGAAGAAGAAGTCTCGGGCACGGCGTCGTCGAGAAGCCGCTCCCGGCGGCGCGGCAGGCGGGGGGGGTGCTGGATCATCTATACCTTCAGCACCTCTTCCTCGTCATCGAAAAGAGGCTCTCCAACCTCGTGATCACCTGCACGCTCAAAACGAGAGAAGGAGAAACAAGAGTATCGTCGAAGGTGACATCTGATGTCTCCATGACTCGGTTAGTGTCAAGGTTAAGTACACGATAAGCTCGAGTGTTGAGTGCCATAACCAACAAAAACACACCGTCAGAAGAAACGAGACTCAAACTTGTCTAGGTTGCCTTTTTCAATTATAAAACAGTGGCAACCAAAGACTCTAAAATAACTCACCTTGGGCTGGCGACCAAAACGCAACTCATAAGAGGTCTTCTTCAAAAACACTCTCAGAAAAATGCGATTCGAAATATAGCATGCAGTGTTCATAGCTTCGCCCAATAGCGCCTAGGAGTCCTATGCTCATCAAGCATCGTCCTGGCCATCTCAACAAGGGTCCGATTCTTCCTCTCTACAACACCATTTTGGGGGGGTGTATAGGGAGAAGAAAACTGATGCTCCAAACCAAGGCATTTACAAAACTTCTCAAAATCCGAATTTTAAACTCGGAACAATTATCCACTTCTAATCGCTAGCATCTGAGTTCAAAGGGAACTCGTTCTGAAGACGCAAAATCAGATCGCGAGCGAGGAGAATGTCTCGGACTTCTCAACTAAAAAGAAGACCCACGAATACCTCGAAAAGTCGTCAACAATAACAAGCACATACCACTTCCACCAACCGAGCTCACCCGAGCCGGACCAACAAGGTCCATATGCAAAAGCTCTCCGGGGTGCGAGGTCATAACCTTGGTCAAAGGATGGTGGGGAGCAGCAACCATCTTTCCATGCCGGCAAGCATGGCAAACTAGATCCTTCTCCAACGAAAGCTTGGGCAATCCTCGGATTAAGCCAAGTGAGCTAAGTCTTGCAAGCAAGTCAAAACTCAGGTGACCGAGCCTCCTATGCCACTTCCAAAGATCAGAAGAAGAAGGACTAGCCAAAAGACAGCGAGAAGATCCAAACGACTTTGAGAAATTCGCGCGAAAGACATTCCCAAAGGGTGAAATCAGACATACAAGATCACCCTGAGGATCTAAGATCCGGCTAAGGTTCGGTTTGAAACGAATCTCATAGCCTTCACGAAAAAGTTGCGAAACAGAAAGCAAGTTAAAATGCAGGTTAGAAACAAGAGCAACCTCGCGCAACACAAAGTGCTCATTAACCCGCACTGCACCAACGGACAATACCTTGCCCTTACCTTTGTCGCCGAAGGTTATGTACTCCTTTCCGGCGACCGGACTATGGCTGGAGAACCATTTGGCATTTCCGGTCATGTGCCTCGAGCAACCGGAATCCACAAGCCAAATGTCCTCCAACCGCTCCTCCTACATCAATAAAAAAGACATAGGGTGAACATACGGTCCAACACTGGGGTTAGTAAGATAAGAAGGAAACCAGTGTTGGGCCGGCTGCTCAAAAGAACGGTCAGTGTAAAAACCAACCTGTCTAGGGGGATAGCGATCACCACGCACAGGAAAACGTGGTCCGCTGGGGAAGAAGCGCTCACCGCGAAACTCTACCTGCGGTGGGACAAAGCGCTCAACAAAGCCTCCGCCACGGGGTCCGTTACCTGCAAAAGCAGGACCCCGTCGGGCACGCTCTCTACGAGGTCTACGCCTAGGAGCCTGCTGCTCAACTCTAGCGTCTCTCCTCGGAGCTCTCTCCTGCCTAGGCCTCACAAACTGAGGTGCTCTACCTCTAGGCCTAGTCTCCCTCCTAGGGGCTCTCTCCTGCTGCCTAGGCTGGGTATTCTTCCCTCCAGACCTAGCAGCTCTCTCCTGAGGCTTCGGAGCATGTCCACCACGAGCTGGGTGAAACATGTCCGGGTTCTGCATCTCCCTAGCACGGCGCGCCTCTCTCCTGCGCCTAAAACAGAACTCACTCAGGTGACCATCCCGCCCACAAAAGTCACACTGAAACCTCACCGCGCGCAAAGGGGGTGTGGTTTGCAGGGATGTGGGTATGGTTCACCTTGCCCTTGCCCTTCTGTGGCAACTCCTCTCGGATGGGTGGCATTGTGTCAAGCTTGTTCTTTAGGTGATTGGGCTTGGTTTCCATTGTGGATTCTTGGGTGGAGCCTTGGGGGGTTCAACTACAACTCCATCCTTGGTGACAGGCTTGGCAGGCTCTTTGGGTGGAAGCTTGGTTAGTTTGGGAGTAGTGGTGAAGTTGTGCTTCTCACAGGGGTTCAGACCACTAGACTCTCCAATCTTACCAAAAGCTGAAAGATCAACACTCTGGCCAAGACCTACACCAGGAGCCCCAGCAGCTCGCTTGAATTGGGAGATCATCATCCCGAGCTGAGGCTCACCACAAGACACCATGACAAGACGGTCCGAAGGTATGTGTTTTCCTCCTCGGTACGCACCTTGTCATGCCTCACATTGGCCATCTCCTGCTCCAGGCCCTCACACAAAGCACACCTCTTGACACAAGTGCTATCCGAGCCGGCCTTCTCAAAAGACTCAAGCTTGGCATTCTTCTCTGCCAACTCGGATTGCAAGACAGGACAAGTCTTGCACGCACCCAACAGCTGCGGTCTAGCTCGGAGCTCATCCACCTCATCTACCAGCGCAGCATGCTTACTCCTCAGAGTGAGAAGATCCGTCATGTGCGCGGCGCAACTCTCGCACTCCAACTCCTCCGACACAACCACGGTGGACCGAGCGAACTCAAGCTCCTTCACCGTGTCCTCCCACTTCTGCCTAAACTCCTTGCGCTCTCTAGCGGCACGCCTAAGCAACTTGTCTTGACTAAGGAGGGCAGCAGTCAACTTCTCAACCTCGGAGGAAAGCTCGTCGTAGGTGAGAGATACCTGGGAGGTGTCGTCGTCGTCGTCGTTCCGAGGGGTACGCTCCGGCTCGCCGTCGACCTCATCTCCGAGCGCCATGGTACACAGGCCTTCGTCGCCGGCGAAGAAGAAGCACAAGCCGTTGAACGTGTCCTCCAGCTTCTTCTTCTCGGACTCGTCATCACTCGATCGAGCGGAGTCGTCATCCGAGCCGTCGACGTCGCTGAGCGTGGCGAAGAACGCTCGCTGCTCAGCCTGCTGCTTCTCCAAGTACTTCTTCTTGATGTACTCTTTGTTGAAGCCGCCCCGCTTCTTGTGCCTTGGGGGAACGTGCTTCTCCTTGTACTTGGAGTCGCGCCTGTGGCCGTGATCGCCCTTCCCAAGATGCTTGTTCTTCTTCTTGGGGCAGTCGGCGGATGAAGTGGTCGGGGTCGCCGCACTCGTAGCATCCGGGCGTCCTCCTCCGCGACGACGGTTCATGCGGTTGTTGTGGAACGCGAGAACCGGTTGGCAAGCAAAGCCAACTCGTCGTCTCCCAAAGACTCCAGCTGGTCCTCTGTCACAGAAAGAGAGAAGAAAGCGCAAAGCCAGCTGAGGGGTTAGAGGAAGAGCCGGAAACCAAAGCCATGGACGGGCGAGAAGGATTTTCAAAAGAAGCCCTCGCCATAGCATCAATCTCACTGGACTTGAGCTTACTGAAGAGCTCGTCGCAGGTGAGAGTCTCATAGTTCGGCGATTCGATGATTGCCTGAACCTGGAGTCCCACATCGAACGGTCAAGAGTGTGCAAAAGCTTCAAAGCACGCTCATGATCGTCAAATGGCAACTGCTCTCTGTTAGCCCTCATCCTGTTGACAATCACCTGAAAACGAGCGAATAAACTTTCTATGCTCTCGCCAGGTTGATGTCTAAAGTTCTCATACTCTCGCTTGAACGACTCGTAGAGTCGGGTTTTGACTTGAGAGGTGCCCTCATGAAAACGCATGAGAGTATCCAGATCTCCCGAGCCGTAGCGAGGTGAGAAACGCGATCAAACTCACCCATGCTCAAACAAGAGAAAAGAGCATTACGGGCTCGGCTATGGCATCGTGCTCATCGATCTGCTGTTGATTCACACGAGCAGCCAAGACCACGTAATCAGGGGAGTTGCAAATATCCCAGATCGAAGCGCCCAAGCTCTGCAAATAGGCCGACATACGTATCTTCCAATACGCATAGTTCGTCCCATCGAAAAACGGCGGTTTGCCCACGCCGCGGATCCATGTCGCCTTCGGTGGATCTGGAACCGGCTAAGGTGGAAGATCCTTAACCCGCCGATACCAATTGAAGGACCGAGAAGCTAACCGAAAGCGACCAGAGGGGGGGGTGAATGGGAGCTTCAAAATTCCTTACGGAAACTAGATGCCACTGTCCCAAAATCGACCCCAAGAGCGAACCCTAGAGCTTGCTAATGTCCACGACCCTATATGTGGGGTGGATGCTTCCTAGAAGCACAGCGAGACACTAGACAACTCTAGAAAGCCAACGCAAAAGACGGAAATCAATTCCGACAACGAACGAGCGAACCGCGACGGAAACCGTGCGAAACCAGTCGCATCGGACGCTGGCCTGCGTCCGATGCCAGACCACCGGAAGCGTCCGATCCGATGCAGACTGGGCGGTTCTGGAACCTTACTGTTCCACCATCGGACGCTGTGAACAGTAATCACCCAGCGTCCGATGCAAAGGCTCCGGCGCGTCCGATGGACAACGGACGCGTCCGATGCCTAGCGTCCGATGGAAACTAAAACGCCGAAAACGTGACACGCGTCACCGGAGCGTCCGATGCTAGGGACCCTAGCGTCCGATGCTCCCGTGATAGCGTCCGATGCTCCCGAAAACAGCGCAGTTCTTTGATGATTCAACCCGATCTCCCTCTAAATCAAAAGCTCTAGGCCTAGGATTCAATCTGAGGGGTCACAAGGATGTTAGTGAGCTATCTCTAAGAGATCATGGCTCGAACCTAACTCCAAATCGGTGAATCAAAAATTTCGGGGCATGGAGGCAAGAACGCAATCCAAAACGAAAATCGATCGATCTCCTAGACCGTGAGGTTAGAGTTTAATTCCTTCGGTGGAAAGGAGAGCCTCACGATCTAGAAAACTTGGTTCAAACGGTTTTGCAAAAAGTGAACCGAGCAAAGAGATCAAGCGACGGGAAAATCGTGGAGAAAAAGGATTCCGCGAAGAACACAAAGGAAACGCGAATCACAGCCACGAACTCGAATTAAGGACGCAAATCAAGCCATCGATCTGTGCTCCAAAGTGAGGATACGGCCTCACTTCCTCAAATCAACAGTACACAGAGTGGAGTCTCTCTGCGGATCTCAACTAGCTAGAGCAGGGGATGGGAGAGTGGAAACCCTAGGTGCTAGGAAGCAAATGACTGCGCTAACTGAGATTGAGATAGGAGGAGGGTGTTCTCCTAGACTACTTATACTAACCTAGCCTAAGTCTATTTCCTACTCTACCCCTCTCTACTCTAATTACAGAGCGGACCAGCCTAACCCTAAGGCTATTCTAGTCCACCGCTGGTGGTAGGTAGATCCGACGGCCACGCCCGCACGGTCTTCCGCGTCGCCTCCACGCAACCTTCAGATCGCCGCCACGTGCCGCCACCACTCTGCACCCCGGTTTTGCGGCCCAAACCGGGAAACCAGCCTTTTCCATCAGCCCCCGGTTTTGAGGCCCAAACCGGGAAACCAGCCTCCAGCCCGAGTTTTGTGGCCAAACTCGGAAACCGTCCGCGCCCGAGTTTTGAGGCCCAAACTCGGAAACCGGCCCACGCCCAGGTTTTGAGGCTCAACCTGGAAACCGTCGCGCCCAGGTTTTGTGGCTCAACCTGGAAACCCACCACCCAGGTTTTGAGGCCCAAACCTGGAAACCGTCCACCGTTGGTTTTTCCGGGCTCTACCAACAAACCGGCGTCGTAGAGGGATGCACCGCCTGTGCCCCCTTCCACCGACATGATCGCACTTCTCCGCCTGTCGCTGTCGCAGGCTGCCAGCCACCAAGCTGATCCTCCGGCCTCCAGTCCATCAGTCCAAGTCCACGTCCGCCCTTCACCGTCGATAATCGGCATGGCACGTCCGCCGCACGGCACGCCCATCCTTCATCGCGCCCGGTCCGTCGGCACGGCACGTCGCAACTTGACCTTCACCCGCCATCGATCACTGTCTCCGTGCTCGACACCTGCAACAACACAAGCCAAAGAACATGCGCATCATCTCATTGACAAATCACTCATCACACAGAGACTCGGCATACACCCATGTATCCGCACTTTGTTCTCCTTCGATCCTTCTGCATCCGTCTTGTGGTTTGTCTCATCACGCTTCTTCTTTTTTCAGGGGGCATTTACTTGTCGCGCGTCGAGGCCCCGGTGAGGGAGGACGCCGCGGATTCTCAGGTGAGGCGCCTCTCTGCTTAGAAGGACAAGAGAGCAAGGATGCCAAAGAAGAAAGAGAAAACAAAAACTTGCGTCTCTTAGCTCGGGAGCAGAGACTGGCGAAGGCTCGTCGTACCGTCAGCCTGGGACGGTCCCCCGAGCTGAGCTCCTCGAGCTCGGAGGAGGAGAGTGGTGATGAGGAGGAGGGCGACGCGAGGGGATGGATGCGCGCTTGATGCGCGCGGGGCTCGTTGATGACAGGGCTGACCGCTCCTCTGTGCAGGAGGGTACATTGGAGGTCCCACCGACAAAAGGTCGGGCGGGATGCAGCCGCGGAAGGCGGCGCCGATCCCTGCCTCGTCGGGGCCCGAGGTCCGTCGAGCTCCGCGCCGGATGTGCCCCTGGTCGTAAGGAAGCCCCGGACCCGGAGCGCCTCCGCCACAGCGCCCACGGAGGCCGCCCCCGCGTCGGCCCAGACGGTGGTCTCGAGAGGGTCGGGCTTCGAGAAGCGGTCGACAGGTCGAGAAGGGTTCGGGCCGACCCCCGCGAGCCGTCAAGGGCGCCGTCGAGCCGCGGAGGAGCGGGCGCCAGGAAGAGGCGTCGAGCCCGCGCCATCACGAGCGTCGGAGGGAGCCCCGTGCCCCGTGCGTCTCGTGACCAGGGGCGTGAGCGTCCCCGAAGTCCATCGCCGCACCGCCGCCGACACGGAAGCGGACGCGGGAGGCGCGACACGCACGAGCGCCGGAGCACCGACGCGCCGAGCAGCGCCGCCCAGACCCGCCCGCGCCGGGCGGCGCCACGACGTCAGCACGAGGGAGGTACGGTCGCCCACCCGCGATGGGGGCAGAAGGAGGGCTCTCCCTCGAGGTCGAGCCATGGGAGGCGTCGGGATCCTCCCCCATCCCAGCCCTTCGGAGACAGCCCAGGCACAGGCTCGAGCCGTGGGTGGGCTCGAAGCCCCGAGTGGGTCCGGCGATTCCGGAAGAAGCCCAGCCGCCGCTTCGGGTGAGTAGTTTCCTTGGGTCTCGTCGGTAGTGAGGCTTCACCTCTTTGCTTTTGATGACGCGTGCTATCTCCGTTTTCTCAGGGGAAGCGCTCCTACCAGGAGGTGGACCTCGCTTCGTCAAGCGGGCCAAGACCTCGAGCCCCGTCGAGGCACAGGCACCTCGAGTATGGCACCTTCCTCCGCTAGAGAAGCCGCTTGGCTGAAGAAGGCCCGAGCTGCCATGGCTCGAGGAGGCCGGATGATCGTCGCGAATTTTGGTGAGGCCGTCGCCATCGACCACAGGGGTCGAGGTACTCTTTCTGGTTCTGATATCGCCGTATCTCGTATTGCAGGGGCTCAGCTCATGGTATCGAGCCCCGCCACCACCATATCCGCCGAAGCGCTGCTCCTCCCCCCTCCTCCTCCTCCCGCGATGGTGCCAGCTGGGAGCGCCACCCTTCCCCTCACCACGACGGCTGTTCCGGGGAAGCGCCTGGGGCGAGCATGGCCCCGCCGGTGTCTGGGGCTGAGGAGACCGCGCCCCTCGAGGCCCCGACCGACACGAGCCGGTCTGCGGCGGAGGGAAAGGGGGGAGAGGAGTTGGCAGAGGAGGAGCCGACGGTGGAGGACCTCCTGAACGAGCTGGAGCAGGGGCCGCTCCTCGCCGCGGGCTCGATGATGTGGAGGCGGGCGAGGCGCCGGCTAGCGCCGACAAGGCGCCGACAAGGCGCCGGAGGGCCCGGCCAGGGAAGAGCCGGGGCTCATGCCGTCAGGCGGTGGGCCGCAGTCGGGGCAGCTCGGGGCGGAGAAGGATCTGCCCGACATCGAGCTTGACCGGCCAGGATGGCCGTTTCCCGATGCGCCGAGCCCGTCCCTCGCCATGGTCTCCGTCGAGCCACCGGTCCAGCGGGGGGCCCCGCGCGAGGCGCGGTCCATCTTCCGGGAGGTGGCCGAGCTTATGGCGGAGGCGGAGCGGTCCTGCTCCGAGGAGGCGGGCCGGTCCGCGCAGGTGTCAGCCGCCCTCGCGCGGGCTGAGGCGGAGCTTCAAGATCTCCGCGCGGAGCTGAGCCGGAACGCCCAAATGGCGAGCCGGCTCAACGAGGCGGAGGCGGAGGTCCGGGCGGCTCGAGGTGAGGTCGCCCGATCCAAGGAGGAGGCCACCGCCGCTCTCGAGGCGTCGAGGAAGGAGGCCGCGGACGCGCGAAGCGAGGCCGCCTCCGCCCGGGCTGAAGCCGAGGCGGCGAAGCAGGAGGCCGCTAACGTCCGAAGCGAGGCCACCACCGCCCGAACCGCAGCGGAGGCGGCAAGAAAAGAGGCCGAAGACGCCAAGAGTGGTGCCGCCACCGCCCGAGCTGCCGAGGGGGCGGCGCGGCAGGAGGTGATCCGAAAGGATCTGGCCCTGGCGGAGGTGGGCAGGCTGATCGAGGAGCTTAAGTCCGAGAGGCTCCTCATGCTGACCGAGAAGCGCAGGCTCGAGCAGCGCGCTGAGGGCCTTACCAGCGACCTCGCCGCACTGGGTCGACATTGCGATGGTGAGGCTTACACCTTGTCCTTGTTCGGGTCTCGAAGTTTTCGCTACGTCGCAGTCTCACTCTTCCTCGTTTGTTGCGCAGGGGTCGAGAAGACGGTCGAGGAGCTCCGTGGGACGAATGAGGCTCTCTTGGACCAACTCCAAGACGAGACGATGGTGGCGGAGCGGGCTCGCACCTCTCTCGACCGGCTCGGCCCCATGTGGGGTGCTCCTCCTGTGACCGCGGCAGAAGGTGCAGTGGCTCGGGGCGATGCCTTGGTCGACGCCTTGTGCTTCTTCGACGCAGCCGCGCGGGACCGTGTCCGGCAAGCTCTCCATCACGGCGTCAAGCAGACACTCGCGGTCGTTCGCTCCGGTTTCCGCTTCCCGGTCCACGTTGTCGCGAATGGCTTCATCGAGATCGAGGGGAAGGATGAGGAGTGGAACAACCGCCGTGTCGACAAAATTTTGGAGAAGATGGAGAGGCCGGGGACGTCGCTCGCGAAGATCTTCGAGGAGGACGTGCTGCCTCCTGACGCCAGCAGCGGTGTCGGGAGCCCTCCTCCTTCGAGCTCGGGCGTCGAGGTTGAGCCCGCCGCGGAGGACCTCGGGGAGGAGTACCGCACCGACGAAGACTAGGGCCTGCGCGCCAAATTTGGGCGCCGAGGCCCTTGTAAGAATTTTATGACGTGAATGAGGGTATGTCGAGACCCGAATGTATATATGACTTGTTTGTTTAAAGGGGTTGTTTTCCTTTCAAATGCGTTTGACCACTTCTCTTTGTCGCAAGCTCGAGTTTCTGCTAACTTAGTCTGTGTTCCTTCGATACGTCGCGAGCCCCTCGAAGGGAGGCGTAGGTAGGGCACCGTAGCCCGGGGGCGTAGGTGGCCGTCTACGTCGACGCCCCCCGACATTGGAGGCTCGAGGTACTTTAAGATTTAGACGTCGCTAGTTCACTCGAGGCGCGAGTCGAGACGAGGGTCAAAATTTTTGAAAAAGAAAACGCGCATTTTTTCCGGAGTCTGGGGGGGAGGCCCCCCCCGTCAGCCCCCGAGGGAGGCTTGACCCTGAGCAAAGCAGGGTCGAGGCTACCTTAAGATGCGAAGCAACATGAACGACAATGCACGAGTTTGTTCATTCATTTTGACATGTTTGTACAAAGTGATAAAATGAACAAGGCCTCGAGGCCTTTAAGGGTAGAAGCGACGTAGCTGAGATATGTTCCACGCGTTCGCCAGGATCCTGCCTTGGTCGTCGTAGAGCTTGTATGTTCCTGGCTTGAGCACTTCGGCCACGGTGTATGGGCCTTCCCACGGAGGGGTGAGCTTATGGCGCCCTCGATTATCTTGCAGCCGTCGAAGCACGAGGTCCCCCACCGCTAGGTCCCTTTTGCGCACGTGCTTGTCGTGGTAGCATCGAAGTGTTTGCTGGTAGCGTGCAGAGTTGATGAGCGCCACGTCTCGGGCCTCCTCGAGCTGGTCCTTGGCGTTGGCGAGCCTTTCGTCGCTGGTTTGCTCGTTGTAGGCTCGAAGTCGAGGTGAGCCGTACTCGAGGTCCGTAGGTAAGACGGCCTCGGCGCCGTAGGTTAGGAAAAACGGAGTGAACCCGGTGGCTCGACTCGGCGTAGTCCTGAGGCCCCACAGCACCGAGGGGAGTTCTGTAGCCCACCCCTTTCCGAAATTCTTGAGGGTCTTGAACAGCCTCGGCTTCAGCCCATGGAGTATCATGCCGTTGGCGCGCTCGACCTGCCCGTTGCATTGGGGGTATGCGACCGAGGCCCAGGTTACGCGAATGTTGTTGTCATCGCAGAAGTTGGTGAACTTTTTGCCCGTGAATTGGGTGCCATTGTCGGTGATGATGACATTAGGCACCCCGAACCGGTACATGATGTTGGCGATGAACTCGACAGCCCTCTCGGAGGTGGGGTCTCCTATCGGCTTAGCCTCGATCCACTTGGTGAACTTGTCGACGGCCACGAGCATGTGTGTGTACCCTCCACTTGTCCTTTTGAGGGGACCCACAAGGTCGAGCCCCCAAACGGCAAATGGCCAAGTGATTGGGATCATCTGCAGGGCGTGTGCGGGCTGGTGCGTTTGCTTGGCGTAGAATTGACACCCATGGCACGCTTGGACCAAACGCTTGGCGTCCCCAATGGCGGTCGGCCAATAGAAGCCCTGACGGAAGGCGTTCCCAACCAGGGCCCTCGGCGCTGCGTGGTGGCCGCAAGCCCCCGAGTGCATATCGTCGAGGAGCTTGCGCCCTTCCTCGAGTGGGATGCAGCGTTGAAGGATCCCAGTCGGACTTCGTCGGTATAGCTCCCGTTCGTCGCCGTAGATGACGTAGGTCTTGGCCCTCCGAGCGATGCGTCGGGCCTCCGTCTTGTCTTCTGGTAGCTCGCCTTGCGTCAGGTAGTCGAGGTAGGGCGTCCGCCAGTCGAGGAGCCGTGATGAAGAAGAGGCGTGTGCGTCGACCTGCATCGCCTCCGCGGACGTCGAGGTGTCCTTCTCGAGGGGTGGCGTTGAGAGTCGAGCCCCCGTGTCTTGCTCGAAGGGTGGCGTCGAGGGGCCAGCCCCGGGTCGATTTCGACGGATGGCTCGAAGACGTCCCTCGAGAAGACGTCTGGCGGTACCGTGCCGCGCGTGGACGCCAACTTTGCCAGCTCGTCTGCGGCCTCGTTGTACTTTCGAGCTATGTGGTTGAGCTCGAGGCCGTAAAACTTGTCTTCCAGCTTGCGCACCTCCCCGCAGTATGCCTCCATCTTGGGATCGATGCAGCTTGAAGCCTTCATAACCTGGTTGATGACGAGCTGCGAGTCTCCTCGGGCGTCGAGGCGTCGGACCCCGAGCTCGAGGGCGATGCGCAGCCCATTGACGAGGGCCTCGTACTCGGCGACGTTGTTGGAGGCGGGGAAGTGCAAGCGTAGCAGGTAGCGCATGTGTACTCCGAGGGGTGAGATGAAGAGCAGGCCTGCGCCTGCCCCCGTCTTCGTGAGGGATCCATCGAAGTACATGGTCCAGAGCTCGGCTTGAATCTGTGCCGGCGGGAGCTGAGTGTCGGTCCATTCAAGCAACGAAGTCCGCCAACGCTTGCGACTTGATGGCCTTTCGCGGGGCATAGGTGATGGTCTCCCCCATTAGTTCGGCGGACCACTTGGCGATGCGCCCCTGTGGCCTCCCGATTGTTGACGATCTCTCCGAGGGGGAAGGACGACACCACCGTCACGGGATGAGCGAGGAAGTAGTGCTGGAGCTTGCGCCTTGTGACGATGATGCCGTAGAGCAGCTTCTGGATGTGCGGATACCGGACCTTGGCCTCGGAGAGTACCTCACTGGTGAAGTATACCGGTCGTTGGACCGGCAATGCATGACCCTCCTCGTGCCTCTCGACGGCTATGACCGCGCTAACCACCTGAGTGGTTGCGGCCACATAGAGGAGGAGGGGCTCGGGGGAATCGCCACCTTCGGCTGGTCGCGGGGGCACGAGAATTGGTGCAGAAGTCAGCAACCCCTTCAACTTGGTTAAGGCCTCCTCGGCTTCGGCGGTCCACGCAAAGTGTTCCGTCTTTTTTAGCAGGCGGTAGAGGGGTAGTGCTTTTTCCCCCAGCCTCGAGATGAATCTGCTGAGAGCGGCTAGGCAGCCTGTCACTTTCTGCACACCCTTGAGGTCACGAATCGGGCCCATCCTCGTGACTGCTGAGATTTTTTCAGGGTTTGCCTCGATCCCCCGTTGTGAGACGATGTAGCCAAGTAGCATGCCTCGAGGCACACCAAAGACACACTTCTCGGGGTTGAGCTTCACATTCTTGGCCCGGAGGCACTCGAACGTGGTCTCGAGGTCGCTGATGAGGTTCCCGACTTTTTTAGTTTTAACCACGATGTCATCGACGTAGGCCTCGACGGTTTTGCCTATGTGCTCGCCAAAGATGTGCTGCATACATCGCTGGTACGTTGCCCCGGCGTTTCGCAGGCCGAAGGGCATCGTAACATAGCAATACATACCAAATGGCGTGATAAAAGAGGTTGCGAGTTCATTGGATTTTCTCATCCTAATTTGGTGGTAGCCGGAATACGCATCAAGGAACGAAAGCACTTCGCACCCAGCAGTGGAATCGACGATCTGGTCAATTACTAGGTAAAGGAAATGGAACTTTTGGACATGCTTTATTCAGACTAGTGTAATCTACACACATCCGCATTTTTCCATTCTTTTTCCTAACTAGTACAGGGTTAGCTAGCCACTCTGGGTGAAATACCTCCTTGATGAATCCGGCCGCCAAAAGCTTGTGCACCTCCTCGCCGATGATCCTGCGCTTTTCCTCGTCGAAGCGGCGCAGGCGTTGCTTCACCGGTCTGGGCCCGGCCTGGATCTCCAAGGCGTGCTCGGCGACTTCCCTAGGTATGCCCGGCTTGTCCGAGGGGTTCCATGCAAACATGTCGATGTTCGCGCGGAGAAAGTCGACGAGCACTGCTTCCTATTTGGGCTCGAGGCTGGTACTGATGGTCAGCGTCTTGCCATTGGCCGAGGTCGGGTCGACGGGTATTTGCTTGGTGTGCTCAGCCGGTTCGAAGGTGCCGGCGTGACGCTTTGCTTCTGGGGCCCCCTCGGTGGCCAGAGCTGCCAAGGCCTCGAGCGAGTCGAGGTGGACGTTGGCCTCCCCCCGCTCGACGCACTCCACGTCGCAGTGGTATGCGTGCTCGTAGGAGGTGTCAACGGTGATGACCCCTTTTGGCCCCGGCATCTTGAGCTTCAAGTACGTGTAGTTAGGAATCGCCATGAACTTGGCGTAGCCTGGCCGGCCGATGATGGCGTGGTAGGTCCCTTGGAAGCCGACCACCTCAAAGGTGAGCGTTTCCTGACGGAAGTTTGCCGGCGTGCCGAAGCAAACCGGCAGGTCGATGCGCCCGAGGGGGTGGGCCTTCTTTCCTGGTACTACTCCGTGGAACCCCCCGACGCTGGGTCGGAGCTGTCCCTCTGAAATCCCCAGGAGGTCGAGGGTCTCGAGGTATATGATGTTGAGGCTCGAGCCCCCATCCATCAACACCTTGGAGAACCGAACGTCGACTATGATGGGGTCGACGACGAGGGGGTAAGCCCCCGGGTTTATGACTCGGTCCGGATGGTCGTCACGGTCGAACGTGATTGGCGCATCGGACCAGTCAAGATACCGGGGGGCGTCGTGGCTAAGCGAAAAGATTTCCCGGCGCTCCTTCTTTCTTTCTCGAGCTGAGAGCCCGACGGTCGGCCCCCCATAGATCATGTAGCAGTCGCGCACCGGGGGGAAGTCGCCATCTGCGTTCCTGCCGCCGCGTCGATCGGTATCCTTTCCCTTAGGCGCGTCTTCCCTCTTATCGCCGAGCTTGGAGTAGTAGCCCTTCAATAGTCGGCAGTCTTTCAACTTGTGGTTTACGGGGCCCCTGTGGTACGTGCAGGGATCCTTGAGCATCTGGTCGAAGACAGCCCCGTCAGGGGGGCCTCGGGGCTTCTTAGGCTCAAGGGCGCCCGCGAGCACCTCTTTGTCGTCGTCGTCATCGGCGCCACGCTTCGCCTTCTGGCCCTTGCGTTTGTTTTTCTTCCTTTTGTTGATGTCATTGTTGTCGTTCTTGGCGTCGTTGCCCTTGTTAGAGCCCTCCGGCGCGATCACCGCCTTGCCTTTGTCCGTGGAACGGCCAAAGAAGGCCCCCACTGCTTCGTCGCCCGAAGCAAAGCTGGTGACGCGATCCATCAGGTCCTCGACCGTCCCGGGACGGTAGCGTCCTAGCTCATGAACAAGCTCTTGGCATGTTGTGCCCGCGAGGAACGCTGAGATGACGTCCTCGTCAGGCACGTGGGGGAGCTCGAGACGCTGTTTCGAGAACCGTCGAGCAAAGTCGCGGAGGGGCTCGTCCGCCGCCTGCCTGCAACGCCGTAGGTCCCAGGGGTTGCCTGGACGCACGCAGGTCCCCTTGAAATTCCCGTCGAAGACCCTGACTAGGTCGGCCCAGTCATGGATCCGATCCGGCGGGAGCCCCTCGAGCCACCGGCGGGCGGTGTCCGAGAGGTAAAGTGGGAGTTGACGTATGATCACGCGGTCGTCGTTCTTCGCTCCGCCCAGTTGGCAGCCAAGGCGGAAGTCCGAGAGCCAGAGCTTGGGCTCGACCTCCCCGTCATACTTCACGATGTTGGTCGGCGGTCGGAAGCGGTCAGGGAGGGTTGAGCTGCGGATGGCCCGGCTGAAGACTCTGGGGCCCGGGGGCTCGAGGACCTGCCGGTCCTCGTCGCTGTCGTAGCGCCCCCCTCGATGGGCGCTATAGCCACGCTCTTGGGCCCCCTTGTCCTTGCGCCGTCGGTTGATGTCGTTGCGGGCGTCGTTGGGGTCTCGAGGTGGCCGGTTGTCGACGATCCGTTCGCGGACTGGCCTAGCTCGAGAGGCGTCCGGCTGGTGGACGGATGCCTCGCGAGCGTCGCGGGGGGTGTCCGCCGGTCTCCCCGAGGCTGCTCCGCGTCGGCGTGACGCCGAGCTCTCGGCCTGCTGTACCGCGGCTGTCTCGAGGAGGTTTTTCATTTCTCCGAGCATGCGCCTGGCGTCGGGGTTGGAGACGGCGGGCAGGTCACGGAGCATCATAGCCGCCGCCACCACGTTCTGCCTGGCTCGCGGGAAACATACCTCAGGGCGTGCTGGTGCCCCATCCTCGAGGATCCGCCGGTGGACCTCTCGAGCCCGGCCTCGAGCTCCGGCTCCTCGGGGCTGGGGTGGTTCCTGCATCAGGGTTTGCCGGAGCTGCAGCAGGTGTCGCCGTTCTTCCTCGGCTTTGGTGATTGCCTCTTGCACTTGTGCGAGTTGCGCCGCCCGGCCGTCGTCGTGTTGAGGCGGTACAGCCGGTGCTGGAGGTTCGTCCCTTCCCTGAACGCGTGATCCGCCTGCCGCGGCCACGTCGCTAGGTCCCTCTAGGTCGAGCGCCGGCCTGTCGTCGTCGCCTTCGTCCTCGGTTTCGCATACGACTCCCTCGAGTTGGAAGCACTCCCTGGTGGGATCCCAGAGGTCGGGGTCGTGGTAGTCGTATTCGTCAGAGTCGGGGCTGTTGACGGCACGCCGCCTTGGCCGATGCTGGGACCGCAGCTCGCGGTACCATTCTCCGACGGTGGCTCGCCGAGGTGGCACGAAGGCTCGCGAGAAGTCGCGGTCGACGCACGCGGGCTGGACGATCTCCAGGTTGGCAATGGCCTGCAGCAGCGCGGCCGAACGCTGCTCCCGGTCCGCCACCGTCCGGTCCTGATGGCGCTCGTCGAGGCGGTGGGCGTATACAGCCGCAGAGTTGTCGAGGCCGACCGGGAACCGCTGGCGTCGAGCGCGGCGTGACCCGTGCGGGAGGAGGCTGAGTGGCGTCGACGGCGCACGGCTCGGAGGCCTCTGGCCTGGTTCCTGGTCCGTACGCATGATGAATGCGAAGTCGCTAGGCGGGCGCGGGTGCGCCCTGGAGGTCTCCGGCCGCGCGCCGGGCTGGTTTCCCCTCGGGGACTCTGCACCGGCTACGGTGGCGTGAGTGTTTGCCGCGGGCACCGCCTACACCCGGCGACGACGGTGACGACGGCGCCGCTCGCGATGTGGCGACGTGTGGTGGTGCGGGCGACGCGTCACGCCCCCCGTGCGGGGTGGCGTGACACGCCCTCCGCTCGAGCCCTCCGTGGAGAGCAGAGTCAGCTCGTTGCCGTTGCCTGCGGCCAGGAACTCGAGGCTCCCGAACCAGACGACGGCACCAGCCGAGAATGGAAGAGGGGATGAAGCCATCCAGGAATCAATGAGAAATCGGCTCGGACACGCGAAGTCCCCTACCTGGCGCGCCAACTGTCGGTGTTTCGTACCCGGGGGTATCACACCAACGAGTGATATGATCGCGTGCTTCTCTTCCTGGATGGTGATGCAAGAGGACACAAGGATTTATCCTGGCTCGGGCAAAGAAGGCCCTACGTCCAGCGGGGGGGGGGGGATGTTCTTGTATTACTTGCACCTAAGTGCTTGTACAGGGGAGAATACAAGCTCAGTGAGCGTGGACCGGAGTCCGGACTCGTGCCTGTGTGTGGACTCGTGTGTTGTGTCCGTCCTCCGGAATGAGGGCCCTGGTGTCCCCTTTTATAGAGCAAGGGGAGGCCAGGGTTACATAAGGGTATTACAGGTGTCGGGGCGTACGGTGCCCCATACGGAGAAGGGTAGGAACCCTGTCTTGTCGGGGCCACTGGAGCCGATGTGATCATTGCTGTTGAGGCGTCCTTGGGTCGTGGCTTCCATCCTGGGCGCGGACGTGGTGGCGCGGCAAGGTGGGAGCCGTACAGCACCCATCCCGGAATGTACAGGACGCGGCGGGGTCCCTTCGGGTCTTGGGGTACCTGTCCTCCAATAGCATGAAAGTAGTTAGGGCTCGAAGGGCGCGGAGCTGGCCTCGAGATGGTGCCACGGGGGCTCGAGGGGCGCGGAGCCGGCCTCGAGGTGTTACAGTGCAGGGCTCGAGGGGCGCGTAGCCGGCCTCGAGGGGTTACAGTGCATGGCTTGGCCGAACAGTGCTGTACTGGTGCCCTTTTGCCCATGCTTGTGGTGAAAACGAGACTTGACCTTTACACCGAGTTACTGTGGTACATGCTGTGCACTAGTGGACATGACCGGAGTAGGTGAAGGCATTAAATGCGTGGTATGGGCTGGTACGGCTGTCTGTACAGCTCGAGGTCCGTGCGTTAAGGCTCGAGGTGTAGGGGCGCGCTCGCCCGAGGCCTGGAGGGCTCGGGCGAGACGGAGAGCGATCGTGCTCGCCCGAGGCCTTGCTCGGAGGGCTCGGGCGAGGCGGAGAAAGAGCGTTCGCCCGAGGCCTGGCTGGGAGGGCTCGGGCGAGACGGAGACAGAGCGTTCGCCCGAGGCCTGGCTGGGAGGGCTCGGGCGAGGCGGAGATAGAGCGTTCGCCCGAGGCCTGGCCGGGAGGGCTCGGGCGAGGCGGAGATAGAGCGTTCGCCCGAGGCCTGGCCGGGAGGGCTCGGGCGAGACGGAGATAGAGCGTTCGCCCGAGGCCTGGCCGGGAGGGCTCGGGCGAGACAGAGATAGAGCGTTCGCCCGAGGCCTGGCTGGGAGGGCTCGGGCGAGACGGAGATAGAGCGTTCGCCCGAGGCCTGGCTGGGAGGGCTCGGGCGAGACAGAGATAGAGCGTTCGGGTGTTTGCGTTGATTGGGGGTACCCTTTTTTGTACCACCGACACAAGTTTATGGCAGTACCCCACTACCCGTACCTCTTATTGAAGATGTCGGGTCCCAAAGGAATCTTAACCTTCAGAGGCGACTTGAAGCGGTCATTTGATTGCGACATAGAGGCTATCCAAATCGCTAAAAAAGCTCAACTCACCCTGGAAGTACAAGAACTCGCTCAGATGGTGCTTAATACCAAGCCTGGAGATTCAGAAATCCCAACAAAGAAGGCGAGTACTATTCAACCATCAGCAGAAGTCTCCACAAAAGCCATTGACCTGGAAACCGGTGATCCTTCCAAGACAGCGGTTATCAGCGCTCACCTATCTGAAGAATAGGAACTCGCGCTCACCAAGTTCCTTAGAGCAAACAAAGACATATTTGCTTGGAAACCAGCAGACATGCCTGGAGTCCCAAGGAACTTGGCTGAGCACAGATTAGAGTTAAAGGAAGGCTCTAGACCTATCAAGCAAAGATTACGCTGATTTTCACCAGAGAAGAAAGAGGCAATCAAGAAGGAAATAGCCAAGCTACTCGCGGCCGGATTCATCAGAGAAATCCTGCACCCCGAGTGGTTAGCTAACCCAGTGCTAGTCAAGAAGAAGAACTCTGCTGAGTGGCGCATGTGTGTCGACTACATAGACCTCAACAGGCATTGTCCAAAGGATCCCTTCGGATTACCAAGGATAGACCAAATAGTTGACGCCACCGCAGGCTCCGCCTAACTCTCTTTTCTGGATTGCTACTCCGGGTACCTTCAGATTGCCCTCAAAGAAGAAGACCAACCCAAGACATCATTCATTACTCCTTTCGGAGCATACTGTTACAAAACTATGTCCTTTGGACTAAAGAACGCGGGGGCTACTTATCAACGCGCCATCCAAGATTGCCTAGGCAATCAGATTGTCCGCAATGCAGAAGCTTATGTTGATGATGTAGTCATAAAAACAAAGGATCCGACTACCCCGATATCAGACCTAGAGGAAACCTTCAACCGATTACGCGCGTATCAATGGAGACTCAACCCA
This sequence comes from Coix lacryma-jobi var. lacryma-jobi, assembly GCA_009763385.1. Classification (NCBI taxonomy): domain Eukaryota; kingdom Viridiplantae; phylum Streptophyta; class Magnoliopsida; order Poales; family Poaceae; genus Coix; species Coix lacryma-jobi. The sequence continues at coordinate 52,537,724 of CM019829.1, forward strand.
ACCAAATGCGTCTTCGGGGTACCCTCAGGACAGCTACTCGGATTCCTTGTTAGTCATCAAGGCATCGAGGCTAGCCAAAAGCATATCATAGCTATCATCAACATAAAGCCGCCTACCTTTGTCCGAGACGTTCAGAAACTCACCGGGTGCATGGCTGTGTTAAATCGATTTATCTCATGACTCGGAGAAAAGGGATTGCCTTTCTTCAAATTGCTTAAAGCCGGTGACAAATTTCAGTGGACGGATGAAGCGGACAGAGGTTTTGAACAACTCAGAAGCTACCTTATCAATTCACCCGTACTGACACCGCCGGAGCCCAGGGAACCGATGATGCTGTATATCGCAGCTACCACACACGTTGTCAGCACAACAATCGTGGTGGAGCGCAAAGACGACAAGCACATCTACAACTCCCAATGACCAGTTTATTACATCAGCGAGGTACTATCTGACACGAAGGTCAGGTACCCGCAAGTACAAAAACTGCTCTATGCTTTACTCATATCCTCAAGAAAGCTGCGGCACTACTTCGAAGCTCATGAGATCACGGTAGTCACGGATTTTCCTTTAGGAGAAATCCTTCACAACCGTGATGCTACTGGAACGATTTCCAAGTGGGCAGTTGAATTAGGGGCACTCAACATCAAGTTCACTCCGAGGAAAGCTATCAAGTCTCAGGCCCTAGCTGATTTTGTTGCCGAATGGACCGAAATATAGCAGGCTAGAGACAACGCTACTCCCGATCATTGGAAGATGTACTTCGATGGGTCCCTAAAACTCAGAGGAGCAGGAGCCGGAGTCCTTCTTGTATTACCCGCTGGCGAACAACTCAAATACGTTCTACAAATATTATGGCCAGCCACCAACAATGAAGCAGAATATGAGGCACTGCTCCACAGACTTAAACTAGCAGTCACTTTGGGCATTAAGCGGCTATTAGTCTATGGCTATTCTTCCGTGGTCATTCACCAAGTTAATAAAGACTAGGACTGTACCAAGGAAACAATGAACGCCTATTGTGCTGAAGTACGCAAGCTGGAAAAACACTTTACAGGACTGGAACTCATTCATGTTACCCGGGATCTCAACGTGGCAGCAGATATACTCGCAAAATTGGGTTCTGACAGAGCACAAGTTCCTAGCGGTACCTTTGTACACGAGTTATCCAAGCCTTCAATCCAAGAGAAGGAGGAGTTCAAGCCAGAACCCGCAACCCAGGTCCTATCTTTAGCACCCGATCGGACACGAGTTTTCATTCATTACTTCAAAGAACATAAACTACCAAGCGACAAAACTGCAATAGAGCAAGTCACCAGGCGTAGCAAAAACTATGTTCTAGTCGGGGATAAGCTATACCGACGCGGAGCTTCATCAGGGGTCCTCCTCAAGTGTATTACACCATCAGAAGGCAGGAAAATCCAGAATGAAGTCCACTCCGGGTCCTGCGGTAATCACGCAGCTTCAAGGACACTAGTCGGAAAAATCTTCAGGTCAGGATACTACTGGCACTCAGCTTTAAAAGACGCGGAAGACTTAGTCCGCCGCTGTCAATCATGCCAGTTGTTTGCCAAGCAGCAGCATGTACCCGCACATGAACTGATATGCATCCCTCCGTCATGGCCCTTCTCATACTGGGGACTTGATATGGTGGGCCCTCTCAAGCGTGCCCCAGGCGGATTCGAGTACATCTATGTCGCAATTGACAAGTTCACAAAATGGATCGAGTACATGCCATTGGTTAAATTCAATGCTTCCAAGTCAGTCTAATTCATTCAGAGCATCTTTCACCACTTTGGAATGCCGCATAGAATCATCACTGATCTTGGGTCCCCCTTTACGGCTATCGAATTCAAGTCATGGGCCAGCGACTGTGGAATCAAGATAGACTACGCATCAGTAGCTCACCCACTGTCCAATGGCCAAGTTGAAAGAGCAAACGCCCTGATTCTCGCCGGATTAAAACCAAGGCTATTTGACCTCCTAAAAGATCAAGGCGGAAAGTGGGTTGAAGAATTGCCTAAGGTAGTCTAGGGGCTACGAACACAACGAAGTCGGGCAACAGGCCAAACACCTTTCTTTCTGGTATACGGCACTGAAGCAATCCTACCGGCTGACTTAATTTGGAACTCCCCACGAACGGAGCAGTACAACGAGGGCGAAGCTGATGATACCAGGCGGTTAGAAGTCGACAGCCTTGAAGAAGCCCGACTAACCGCACTTTTTCAGTCAGCAAGATACCTTCAAGGGATGAGGCGCTATTATGATAAGAACGTCCATCACCGCACCTTCCAAGTAGGCGACATGGTGTTGAAGAAAATTCAAAACATCGTTGGACGTCACAAGCTCTTGAGTCCATGGGAAGGTCCTTATATTGTATCTAAAGTAACAAGACTCGGGTCATTTGAGCTAGTCACTGAAGATGGATCTCCACTGCCAAATTCTTGGAATATAGAGCACTTGAAGAAATTCCATACTTAAGGACTACGCTACAATTCTGATTCAGGGCTATTTTTTATACGTAATCATGACCATTTGAAAGGTCCTAGTTTGGTTTTGGTAATTGAGTGACAACTTTAGGTGGACTAATGGTGTTTGAAGTGAATTACACAGGTGATTAGTCCATAGGTGATCATGTGTGAGCAACATATGCCATAGAGGTGAAATGGCTTGGAAGATGTTGCAAGGCTCACACATGTGAAGAAGGAGCTTAATGCATATGTGACATGACATGTGGTCATATGGCTAAGATGGAGAAGATCAAGGCAAGACTTGGCTTGATGGACCGGTTGCGAAGGTGAAGGGCAAGTTGAGGCTTTGAAGCCGTTGGTACCGAGTGTCGGGAGGCTTAAGCAAGACTTGGCGCCGAAGGACCGAAGCGATGGTGAAGAGCAAGTGATGTCAAGATCGATGGACCATGGAGGCCATGTGATGATATGAAGTGGATCATATCATTTGAAGATAGGTTGGTGTGTGTGTTGCATCAACACCAGAGGAGATGGAATGGAATGCGCAAGGCAAAGGTATAATTGTAGGGCATTTCATTTCACCGGTCATAGGTGTGTAGAGAAGTTTATGACCGGGTTTAGGATAGATGGCCGTACTATTAAGAGGAGCAAACTTGTTTGCATATCGGTCATCTAGTGCCACTTGAGCGATCTAACTTTGCGATGTTACTAAGATCGAGTGGCGTGGTGAGAGCGAGAGAAAATCCTTTGAAAAAGATTGTGAAAATGCTAACACACTTGCACAAGATGATGAACACTTGTTGGTGTTAGCACATTTGCAAAGGAGAAGTTGTTGGAGTTGGTTTGGATCAACTCAGAGATGAAAATGGAGTTTTCTGTGTGTTGTCGGTGGTACCGACCCTAGGTTGTCGGTGGTACCGCCCAAGGATGCAGCGTGCAGACCTCTCTGGCCCAAAGCGTTTTTGGCCTGGCGGTGGTACCGCCATTACCTCGGTACTACCGCCGGCGGTGGTACCGACCGGTTGGTCGGTGGTACCGTGGCCCTAAGGAGTTTCGCGAGGCTCTCTGTTGTTTTGAACAATGGCTTGCCGGTAGTACCGCCATTACCTCGGTACTACCGCCCACGGTGGTACCGACGCAAGGTCGGTAGTGGCTGGTTTTTCGCAGAGCTCTCTGTTCGCGGAGATTTTGGCCTGGCGGTAGTACCGCCATTACCTCGGTACTACCGACCTCGGAGGAACCGACCAGGGGTCGGTGGTTTGCCGAAATCAGCGGGATGTGGGGAAACGGCTAGTTTGACCAAGGCCGGTACTACCGCCCAGGAGGGGCCGGTACTACCGGCAAAGCGCAAAAAGGTGGGGATCGGGCCGCCGCCCTTCCCCCTCTATATATAGTCGTTGTGGCCGGCCCTAGGAAAGGGTTGGAGCACTCCAAAGCCTTTGTGGCTTGTGTGGATGTGCTTGGGAGCCCTCTAACACACATATGCTTTAGTGCTCATCCGATTGTGTGAGAGAGTGATCCTAGTGCGTTGCTTTGAGAGATTGCATCGAGTGGCACTAGGTGTTCGAGTTGCAAGCCGGTGGTGCTTATTACTCTTGGAGGTTGCCACCTCCTAGACGGCTTGGTGATCGAGTCTCCGTCGTGAAGCCCGCGTGAAGATTGTGCGTGGCTCCGGAGAAGGATTGTGAGGGGCATTGTGCTCGCCCCGCGGGGATCGCGAAGAGCAACTCTAGTGGATTGCGCGTGTCATTGAGTTACCCTCACTTGTGGGTGAGTTCTTGCGGCGCTCGAGTGTCGAGCTAGGTGTGGTGCCTATTAGCCGCCGAACTACCAAAGTGTGTGGTCGACACAACGGGGACTAGCTTGGTGGCAACCAAGTGAACCTCGGGAGAAAAATCACCGTGTCAACTTCGTGTTCATCTTCTCGGTGGTTTGCATACTCCTTTCACTAGCTTGTATTTACTTATTCATATACATGTGCTAGTTGCTCTTATGATTAGTTAGCTTGTGTAGCTTGCTAGTTACATTCTTTGCTTGTGTAGCATAGAGTTGATCCCATGAGTGACTAGTTGACTTGTAGTCTTGCTAGTCACATTGCTTAGTTTGTGTAGCTAAGTTGAGCTCTCTGATTTGGCTTGTGTAGCCTTGTTATTGAGCATTGCTAGTGAGCTTAGGCTTTGTGCTTTTGCTTAGTGGCATGAGTAGGAGCTCCCCCGTTGTTTGAGTACTAGTTGCTTAGGTTTGTGTAACCTTGCAAGCTAGAATTGGTTAGGTGAGCTCTAGCTAGCCCGACACCTTATTTGCTTTGATTAGGATCTTTTGTAAGGTGTCATAGAGTATAGGTAGAGGGGTGTAGTCTTGGCTAGACCGATAGTTTTAATTCCGCATTTGTTTCGGTTAGCCGCTCCGATTAAGTTTAAGTTTTAAAAAGGACTATTCACCCCCCCTCTAGTCCGCCATCTCGACCCTTCAATTGGTATCGGAGCCGAGGTCTCTCATTTGTGGTCTTCACCGACCCGACAGGATGGCGTCTAGTGGGCTAGATGATGTGTGTGATACACATATTTTTGATGGCACACACTTTGCACAATGGAAACACCATATGCTTGATCATTTTCGTGCAAAGGGGCCAAAGTTTTGGTGGATTATCACTAGTGGTCTCACTCATGTTTTGGACCATAGAAAACTCACCAAAGCTCAAAAGGATCTCTTTGAACTTGATGCAAATGCTTATTGTTATCTAATGGATGCATTAAGTTTTGAGTTGTTTTATAAGATCAACTCCAAAGGGACCGCCCATGAGATGTGGGAATCCATCAAGACCACCTTCGGTGATCCCTCCACGTTTGATGATGGCAAGTTCATAAAGGAGGATGAACCGGTGGCATATGAGGATGTTGAGCAAGACCACAACTCCGTGATTGTGGAAGATTGCTCCACCTCACGTTCAAGTGATGCAATCAATGAAGATACTTCAAGCACACTTGACAAGATGGAAGATGATGCCTCAAGTGATGCAAGTGATGATTCAACCTCAAGCACACTTGGTAATAATGGTACATGCTCCAATGATGATACTACTACAAGCCCATCACCACATTGCTTCATGTCACTAGGTGACACCAAGGTATTTAATGCAAATGTGGTTGATCATGTTGATTCATATGATGAGCTTGTTAGTAGACTTGCTAGCATGACCATGTCTTTAGAAAATGAGAAAAATAAAACAATGAAATTAGCAAATGAAAACTCATTTCTAAAGAACTCATGTGAAGAACATAAGCGCTTACTTGATGTTCTTAAAGCTTCACATGATGATTTAATTGAAAAGTATGGCTCTCTCATTAAGGAGCTTTCAAAGAAAATTAAAAATAATGAGAGCTCATCACATGGATCAAATGATCAATTGCAAAATGTTGCTAACCCATGTGATGTAGGCAAGAAGCATGTATCCACCTCTTGTGATGATTTAATATCTATGCCATGTTCTTCACAATTAGATGCTTGTTCTACTTCTTTGTCTTGTGAGACTAACCTTTTGAAGGAGAACAATGAGCTCAAAAGTGAAGTGAAGAATTTGAGCAACAAGTTAGAGAGGTGGTGTAAATCAAAGGTCACCCATGAGCACATAATGAAGAATCAAAGAAGCTATGGTGACAAGAGTGGCATTGGCTTTAACAAAAGCAGTGTCAAAGGCAAGAGATGGGGCAAGAGAACATATGCAAAAGAAATGAAGAAGCAAGAACAAGAAAAGCTATCTCATTTCATGTGCTACCAATGCCATGAGATGGGACATCTTGCAAAGGCTTGCCCCAACAAGAAGAAGCCCCAAGCTCAAATCAAGAACAACCATCATGATGGTGACTTGATGAAGAAGAAGAAAACAAGAAGGGGCGGAAGAGCAAGGCATCCAACTCATATCCAAGATGCCAAGATGATGATGAGCAAGAATGAAGAAAAGAAGAAAGATTTGGCTCACATCAAGTGCTACAAGTGTGGTGACATGGGACACTTTGCCTCGAAGTGTCCTACCAAGCTTGAGAAGAAGGCTCAAGCAAATGAGAAGAGGCAAGGCAATGAGAAGCAACAAATGAGCAAGGAAGAGAAGGCTCAATCAAAGAGAAGTTGCTACTCATGCCGGGAAAAGGGACACATGGCTAATTCATGTCCCCTAGGTATGACTTCTAAGCCTATTTCAATTGATAATGATATTGTGCTTAGAAAGGATGACAATGGTACCACATTGGTTGCTATTGCAAAACATCCCGCTACTCATACTAAGGCTATGCCAAAGTATGTTGCTCCTAACTTGAGAGGACCCAAACTAGTTTGGGTACCATCAAAAAGTGGATGAATGTGTGTAGGTACCATGGCATTGGAGGCTTGATTCAATCAATTTCATATTGTCCATCATATGATTGAGTCAAGTAAAGAAGCTTAGTGAACATCCAAACCCAATGCCAAGTGAAGTGAAGTCCAAGTGCAAAACATACAAGTGCAAAAGATCAAGTTGTGGTGGTTGATTGGATATATATTTAAAGGTTTGCAAATGGTAGATGAAGAAGCTTGCTATTTCATGATCATGAGCTACTAAGGTATATCTCTAGTTGATCATGTTATTTTAAATGCATATGAGATGATTGAATCGGATATATATGCATATGTTGCTTACTATAAGATGACTGAATGGATGTGATGCTTAGTGATCAAAATTGAGTTAGTTTGAATGGATAAGTTCATGAGACTTCTTTTAGTAAGTGATTTGAATGGATATATGTCTTGTGAGAGTATTCAAACATGTTAGCTCAAGTTTGATTAAAATTGGTAAAGTATAGCTCAATTGCTCAAAGTTGTCAAAAATCTGAAATCTGAGCTAGCTGTGATAATAGCCATGTTTGAATGATCAAATCTATTTGGATTGGCTTGAAATTTGGTACACATGCTCTACACTTATGATATTAGCTGCTGTGCAAAATTCATGATTATTGGATAAGATGTATTTCGGTTTTGGAGTAGATCTTGTCAACTATAGTGCAGCAGTTTTCAGCATGTAGTACTATGGAAAGAATTGAAATCTGGTAGCAATCTAGAAAGCCAATGAAGCTCAAATTTTTATGGCTGCTAGAACACTTAGAGAGGCACATCTCCACCAAATTTCATAGTCATTGGACTTATATTTTGGGAGATATGCATGTTTCTTTGAGAAGGACAGAATCTGCCAGAAAAGTGACAAATATTGGATTAATCTAGAGTCACTTTGATTGAAAGGTCCACATGTTGGAATCATGTTTATAAGTGGTAAAGGGACCTATGTTTGGTTTTGAAATAAGCTAGAAGCATGACAAAGATGAGTACAAGTTTATTTGATTGAAGAGTGTATTTGGCACACATTTGGTACTCAAATTGAAGATCAAGACCAACATCAAGATGAAGAGAAAGATGAAGTCCTAGTATCAATTGAAGATCTTTTGGAAGAAAGAAAAGGACTCAAAAGGGAACTCAAAAAGGGATTCAAAGTCACATTTTCAATAAGAGTTCAAATGGATCAATCAAGCAAAGTCAATTCAAGTGAGTATCAAGGATGATTCTTTGGAGAGAGATCACTTCTCCCTTTTGTAGGGGCTTGCCGCCTTTGGTAGGTTAACCAAGTATGATACTTGGAAGGCTAATATGGAAGTGGTGATTCAAAGGATATTTGAGATGCTTAGTTGAAGCAATGAAAGGATTGACCAAGCAAAGCAAGCAACATGCAAGATAGTAAAGCAATTCATGACAATTCAAGTGGTATTCATATGCAAGCTATGTTCAAATGAAGAAGCAAGCCAACCACAACAAGATAGCACACTTAATCATATGGGTGAAGATTTGTTCTATCAATTGGTATATATTGGTCTTCACCATGGACTTCACATTGCTATTTGGAGCTTAATTGGAATCAAAATGACTATCCTCTACTCCAAGATAGCAAAGGTATCATTGTAATGTGCATGATCATATTCATCCCTTACTAGTATGCGGTTAGTGCATATAGTACATGTTCAATAGGATCATGCATAACAATTGGAAAGTTTAAATTCATTGCCTACCACTATTGCTTGTTTGATTATATGATCTAGTGGTTAGTATATGAGTTTGTTCATGAGCTAGTGAACCCATGTACTTGATCTAGAAGATGAACATTCAAGTGTCTAATTCAACATGAGTAAGATAACCATTGAAAGATGTGTGAAGAAGCTTACTCTGGAGCAAACCGAGTTAGATATCTTATGCAATATTGACTAGTTCAAGTCACAAATGAGAAGCTCATGAAGACGACAAGAGTTCAAGAAGAAGACAATAATGCAAATGGATATCAAGTTTAAACTTCCATTCAAGTGGCATCCTACAAGACTTCAAGTGATCCGCAACTTTAAGTGATCAAATCAAGCAAAGATCCATCACCAACAAAAGCTCAAGCTTATCAAGTGGATGACCCATGCTATGACATAGGGAAGGTGCCCCACCAATTGGTATCAAGGTCAAAGATCCTACACATGGTGTCGTTCCAACACATATGGTGGTGTCCATCAAAAATGAAGACTCAAATGTCAACCATCTACCCTAGTGCAACCCTTTGTATCAAGGAAAGCATGCCTTTTATGGTTATTGATGACAAAGGGGGAGAAAGTGACAAAGATATGATATGATATGATAGGGGGAGATGTGGTAAACATATGCAAGAGGATCAAAATTCTTGGGGAGATGTGGTAAACATATGCAAGAGGATCAAAATTCTTGGACAATGAGAGCACACAAGTAGGGGGAGCAAGCTCATGAACTTGGTTGTTGCATTTGATATGTGCATAATCATGTGCTTGCTTGCATTGCATAAGTTTTAAAAATTTTATATGCATGCTTGTGTGGTGTATGCTAGTTATAGGATTTAATTGATGAATTGATAACTAGCATGCATAGGTTAATAGCTAGACTTGTGCTTTTTATGGAAAACTAGACCCTTGCTATTAATGTTAATCTCACGGGGTTTTCTAGTTTTTATGATGTCTAGCTACTCTTCGATGCTAAGGATGAATCAAAATGTGGTATGCACGCTTCAAAGGTAAAATTTCATCATGTATACCTTAGCATCACTTAGTAGTGCTAACACTCCCACACAAATTTCATATTTATGCATGTGTGCAAGCTTGAAACCAAACCATTTGAGCACACATGTAGGGGGAGTTAACACTACAAAGTCGGGTTGTATGGTGCTTATCCAAATTCTCTTATATGGTCTTAATGATGGATAAGTAACATAGAATCCAAAGAGCTTAATTTCCATATCTTTGTAGAGTTGTCATCAATTACCAAAAAGGGGGAGATTGAAAGGTCCTAGTTTGGTTTTGGTAATTGAGTGACAACTTTAGGTGGACTAATGGTGTTTGAAGTGAATTACACAGGTGATTAGTCCATAGGTGATCATGTGTGAGCAACATATGCCATAGAGGTGAAATGGCTTGGAAGATGTTGCAAGGCTCACACATGTGAAGAAGGAGCTTAATGCATATGTGACATGACATGTGGTCATATGGCTAAGATGGAGAAGATCAAGGCAAGACTTGGCTTGATGGACCGGTTGCGAAGGTGAAGGGCAAGTTGAGGCTTTGAAGCCGTTGGTACCGAGTGTCGGGAGGCTTAAGCAAGACTTGGCGCCGAAGGACCGAAGCGATGGTGAAGAGCAAGTGATGTCAAGATCGATGGACCATGGAGGCCATGTGATGATATGAAGTGGATCATATCATTTGAAGATAGGTTGGTGTGTGTGTTGCATCAACACCAGAGGAGATGGAATGGAATGCGCAAGGCAAAGGTATAATTGTAGGGCATTTCATTTCACCGGTCATAGGTGTGTAGAGAAGTTTATGACCGGGTTTAGGATAGATGGCCGTACTATTAAGAGGAGCAAACTTGTTTGCATATCGGTCATCTAGTGCCACTTGAGCGATCTAACTTTGCGATGTTACTAAGATCGAGTGGCGTGGTGAGAGCGAGAGAAAATCCTTTGAAAAAGATTGTGAAAATGCTAACACACTTGCACAAGATGATGAACACTTGTTGGTGTTAGCACATTTGCAAAGGAGAAGTTGTTGGAGTTGGTTTGGATCAACTCAGAGATGAAAATGGAGTTTTCTGTGTGTTGTCGGTGGTACCGACCCTAGGTTGTCGGTGGTACCGCCCAAGGATGCAGCGTGCAGACCTCTCTGGCCCAAAGCGTTTTTGGCCTGGCGGTGGTACCGCCATTACCTCGGTACTACCGCCGGCGGTGGTACCGACCGGTTGGTCGGTGGTACCGTGGCCCTAAGGAGTTTCGCGAGGCTCTCTGTTGTTTTGAACAATGGCTTGCCGGTAGTACCGCCATTACCTCGGTACTACCGCCCACGGTGGTACCGACGCAAGGTCGGTAGTGGCTGGTTTTTCGCAGAGCTCTCTGTTCGCGGAGATTTTGGCCTGGCGGTAGTACCGCCATTACCTCGGTACTACCGACCTCGGAGGAACCGACCAGGGGTCGGTGGTTTGCCGAAATCAGCGGGATGTGGGGAAACGGCTAGTTTGACCAAGGCCGGTACTACCGCCCAGGAGGGGCCGGTACTACCGGCAAAGCGCAAAAAGGTGGGGATCGGGCCGCCGCCCTTCCCCCTCTATATATAGTCATTGTGGCCGGCCCTAGGAAAGGGTTGGAGCACTCCAAAGCCTTTGTGGCTTGTGTGGATGTGCTTGGGAGCCCTCTAACACACATATGCTTTAGTGCTCATCCGATTGTGTGAGAGAGTGATCCTAGTGCGTTGCTTTGAGAGATTGCATCGAGTGGCACTAGGTGTTCGAGTTGCAAGCCGGTGGTGCTTATTACTCTTGGAGGTTGCCACCTCCTAGACGGCTTGGTGATCGAGTCTCCGTCGTGAAGCCCGCGTGAAGATTGTGCGTGGCTCCGGAGAAGGATTGTGAGGGGCATTGTGCTCGCCCTGCGGGGATCGCGAAGAGCAACTCTAGTGGATTGCGCGTGTCATTGAGTTACCCTCACTTGTGGGTGAGTTCTTGCGGCGCTCGAGTGTCGAGCTAGGTGTGGTGCCTATTAGCCGCCGAACTACCAAAGTGTGTGGTCGACACAACGGGGACTAGCTTGGTGGCAACCAAGTGAACCTCGGGAGAAAAATCACCGTGTCAACTTCGTGTTCATCTTCTCGGTGGTTTGCATACTCCTTTCACTAGCTTGTATTTACTTATTCATATACATGTGCTAGTTGCTCTTATGATTAGTTAGCTTGTGTAGCTTGCTAGTTACATTCTTTGCTTGTGTAGCATAGAGTTGATCCCATGAGTGACTAGTTGACTTGTAGTCTTGCTAGTCACATTGCTTAGTTTGTGTAGCTAAGTTGAGCTCTCTAATTTGGCTTGTGTAGCCTTGTTATTGAGCATTGCTAGTGAGCTTAGGCTTTGTGCTTTTGCTTAGTGGCATGAGTAGGAGCTCCCCCGTTGTTTGAGTACTAGTTGCTTAGGTTTGTGTAACCTTGCAAGCTAGAATTGGTTAGGTGAGCTCTAGCTAGCCCGACACCTTATTTGCTTTGATTAGGATCTTTTGTAAGGTGTCATAGAGTATAGGTAGAGGGGTGTAGTCTTGGCTAGACCGATAGTTTTAATTCCGCATTTGTTTCGGTTAGCCGCTCCGATTAAGTTTAAGTTTTAAAAAGGACTATTCACCCCCCCTCTAGTCCGCCATCTCGACCCTTCACCATTCAATCACATAACAGTCTCTGCAGTAGCAGGGCTTACCTCCGACTAATATATAATATTACTCGGATAGATTGGTTCAACGGAAACCGTACTTGAGTTACGAGCTTCGAGCTCAATACAACTCACAAGGTAGTACGGCTTAACACTCGGCTATCAGCCTGTAGCGAATATGAAATCCACTATAGTGGACAACAGTTCCTATAAGGCATAACAAGGTGGATTAGTACTCACCCTGTTACACACTTCTTGGACACAGGTCCACCCACCTTCTCACTCAAGCTGCGATCATCAAGAGGATATGATTCACCCAGAAGGAACCAATGCTACGGTCCTTCAAGAGGTGCTTGATCATTGTTATCCCTTGAACAAGGGTACTAAGAGTAGTACTCGGGCAAGACTAAGTTCTCTACACAATGGTTAGAGAAACGAAGTCACATGACCCAAACTAAAGTGCTAGCGAGCACTCGGATAGACTCGTCTAATTAGACGTCTGGTCATACATCAACAACAAATAAACTCAACCCATTGCCAAAAAAATTTGCCGCAATATGGAGTTGGACATATATGCAATTCACAAGATTCAAAAGTAACCAATATTTTTGATATCTTATAATAATTGTTTTTAGGAGATACAAGCTGCAGAGACTGAGGAGTCTAGACTACTCTACAAGATCTAATATTTGTGAGTACTCCTCCGCGGCGGCCTTCACCTCTTCTTGCATTGCCGCAAGGTCCTCATCACCTTTGTCCTCAGGAAGGGTCATCAGAGCGGATAGGTCAAAGGACGGCTAATGTAGCCGCAGCATTGCCATCAGACCCTGCACCACGGAGATCGACATATCTTTGATATATTACGCCAGCCGCCAAGGTGCAGCCTTGGCCCGTTCAATCAAAGACTCCTCGACTCCTGCCGGCGCCGGAATCATGTTGAGCAGGGGCTCGACAGCTTGCTCCAAGGCCATCAGGGAATCCCGCGACTCCTTCGTAGACTTCAAAGCCTGCAGAAGGTCCTGGTCAGCACCCTCACGCATTAATTTGGCTTCTTGAAGAGTAGTCTGCGCATTAGCAAATACCTCTTCAAGCTCTGCCTGCTTCCGATTGAAGGCGTTCTGCCACCCAGAAGCCAGCTTATTTGCATCTGCATACAAAACAGTCAGTTATCATGTCATCCGACTAATATTATGGAGCAGAACAACACAGAAACTCCAAGTATACCTTCAAGCTGCTTTTTAGAACTCTTCTTGAGCTCCTTCAACTTCTGTTCCATGGCAGCGGACTTGTATATCAGCCCAACCTCTCGGTGGTTAGCAGGGTCACGCTCCGCTACCACTTCCTTGAGGTTGCCTTGGAGTTCATTAATGCGATTATGCAAAACCTGGGTGGCTACCTTCTGACTAATTTGGTCCTGGGCAATATAGTCCCGGAGCTCCTGGTTTTCATGAGACAGCTCCTGGCGGATCCGGGTGACTTGATCTCTAACCTTGAAGTCAAAGGACTACAATACAATAATATCGTGAGTACTCGGATGAGTTTACAGTATAACAAGAAGAGATTGAGACTCTTACCTCAACAAATTGGTGAAGAGCTTCAAAAGGAGCCCTCACCTGATCCCTCAGCTCCTTCAGCCGAGTAAGATCTTGGTCATACCCGGATACGTCAAGAGTAGCTCCTTGGCGCGAGGACTCGGGTGCATCTAAAGATCCTCCCTGCTGACAAGCTGAGCCCTCTGCATGTATCTCTGTCAAGACCATGTCCAGGGCAGGTTCGTCCGGCTGTCGTGTACGAAAAAACTAGTCATTCCACACTCGGTCCAACTCCAATTGAGCGGGAGAACGAAAGATGGAGTACGGCCAACCAACCTGAGGCAATGGAAGAATATCCGCGTCAAGAGCAGCATCGGCCCGAGACTTGGACGGAGAAGAGCCAGGCAGCGCATCTACCTAACTAAATGTTGGCGGCACGCTGGAGTCATCCTTGGCCAGCGGCTCTGACTCCTCTACCGCCTGAGGATCAGGAACGGTGCTCGAGGCAATTGCACCTGGTTTTGTTTTCCTGCAAGCAGACAAGTATACATGTCAGTATCAGAACTCTGTGTACACTCTACAAAGCTGAAAACTTACTTCACGAGCTTCAATGGCTTTGGTAGCTTCAAGAGCGGCTGTATCAGAAGTGGGTCTGAAGTTGGAGGCTTCTCAGACACCACGCTGCTCGAAGTCCCTTGCGCCGTCCCAGCATCTGATACAGCGACATAAATAAGACAAGAGACCATCAACACTCAAAAGGACTACAAAGTACTCGGGTTTTCCCTTACCAGGAGCACCCGGCTTATAGTGCTTATCAAACAATTCTTGAGATAAAAGAACTTTTCGACAAGCACGGCGATTACCAATGCGAGCCTTCTTAAGGACGGGTCCTCTGGCTTCTAGTTGAGGAGTCGGCGACCTCTTCCGGCTACCCTCAGCCTCTGGGTCTATAAGCAGGACATCAGAGTCAGTTGATTCTGTGTCAAGCCAATCAAGATCTTCAGGCGAACTTGGTTTGTTAGGAAGATCCTCACTTCGGATTGGACCTTCTAACGCGATGCCTCCGCCTTCTTTAGCCGCCGGAGGCAGGGGAAGACAATCATTGTTATCTCTCCTCTGGCCCTAAAAAACAAAAGGGTATCTAGTCAGGTCAGAAGGATATCTATTTCGAACCTTGACGACACGACAAATTAAGTACTTACCGGAGAAGGAGGATTAATGGCGGAGAAGGATGTCATCACTGGAGCAAGACGTTCACGGCTCTTAAGCAGCCGGTTCACTCTCCAGAGGACTTCACAGTCTGCCAATTGCTCGACAGCGTGGCGACCCGGGTCGTTCTTACCCAGGTATTCGAACCCAAAGTTGGCTCGCTGCTGAAGCGGGTGGATGCGCCGGGCAACAAAGTCTTGAACGACAGTGTATCCGGTCAGCCCATCGATTATCAAAGCGTCTATCATAATGAGGATGGGTTGGATAGACCCTACTTTTTCACTTGTGAGCTTCTCCTTCCATTCACGGCACTTCTGTGGTGGCCATCCATCATGACGACGAAGAGCTGGGGGTGGGTTACCCATATAGAACAACTGAAGGGTCGAGATGGCGGACTAGAGGGGGGTGAATAGTCCTTTCTAAAATTAATCGCGTCGGCTAACCGAAACAAATGCGGAATTAAAACTATCGGTCTAGCCAAGACTACACCCCTCTACCTATACTCTATGACACCTTACAAAAGATCCTAAACAATGCAAATAAGGTGTCGGGCTAGCTAGAGCTCACCTAACCAATTCTAGAAGCAAGGTCACACAAACCTATGCAACTAGTACTCAATCAACCGGGGAGCTCCTACACATGCCACTAAGCAAAAAGCACAAAGCCTAAGCTCACTAGCAATGCTCAATAACAAGGTTACACAAGCCAAATTAGAGAGCTCAACTTAGCTACACAAACTAAGCAATGTGACTAGCAAGACTACAAGTCAACTAGTCACTCATGGGATCAACTTCTATGCTACACAAGCAAGGAAGGTAACTAGCAAGCTACACAAGCCAACTAATCATAAGAGCAACTAGCACATGTATATGAACAAGTAAATACAAGCTAGTGAAAAGAGTTTGCAAACCACCGAGAAGATGAACACGAAGTTGACACGGTGATTTTTCTCCCGAGGTTCACTTGGTTGCCACCAAGCTAGTCCCCGTTGTGTCGACCACACACTTTGGTAGTTCGGCGGCTAATAGGCACCACACCTAGCTCGACACTCGAGCGCCGCAAGAACTCACCCACAAGTGAGGGTAACTCAATGACACGCGCAATCCACTAGAGTTGCTCTTCGCGATCCCCGCGGGGCGAGCACAATGCCCCTCACAATCCTTCTCCGGAGCCACGCACAATCTTCACGCGGGCTTCACGACGGAGACTCGATCACCAAGCCGTCTAGGAGGTGGCAACCTCCAAGAGTAATAAGCACCACCGGCTTGCAACTCGAACACCTAGTGCCACTCGATGCTATCTCTCAATGCAACGCACTAGAATCGCTCACTCGCAATAGATTCGCGCACTAGCAAGCACAAGCGAGTTAGAGGGCTCCCAGGCACATCCACTCAAGCCACCAAGGCTTTGGAGTGCTCAGCAGCAGGCCCAAAGCCGGCCTCAACGACTATATATAGCCTCAACGGCCAACTAGCCGTTATGCCCCTTCACTGGGCATTCTGCGCTCCGGTCGGTAGTACCGACCCCTCCTGGGCGGTACTACCGGCTTAGTCAAACTAGCCGTTACCTCACATCGCGCAGATTTAGGCAAACCACCGACCCCTGGTCGGTTCCTCCGAGGTCGGTAGTACCGAGGTCATGGCGGTACTACCGCCAGGCCAAAATCGCCGCGACCAGAGAGCTCTGCGAAAAAACAGCCACTACCGACCTTGCGTCGGTACCACCGCGGGCGGTAGTACCGAGGTAATGGCGGTACTACCGCCAGGCCATTTTCAACTCAAACCAGAGAGCTCCGCAAACTTGGTTACTACCGGCCATAGGTCGGTACCACCGCGGGCGGTAGTACCGAGGTAATGGCGGTACTACCGGTAGGCCAAAACTGGCCACTTCCAGAGAGCTCCGCAAAACCCCTTCAGGGCCACGGTACCACCGACCCCTGGTCGGTACCACCGCCGGCGGTAGTACCGAGGTAATAGCGGTACCACCGCCAGGCCAAAAACGCTTCGGAACAGAGAGGTCTGCACGCTGCATCCTTGGGCGGTACCACCGACAACCCAGGGTCGGTACCACCGACAACACACAGAAAACTCTATTTTCATCTCCGAGTTGATCCAAACCAACTCCAACAACTTCTCCTTTGCAAATGTGCTAACACCAACAAGTGTTCATCATCTTGTGCAAGTGTGTTAGCATTTTCACAATCATTTTTCAAAGGATTTTCACTTGCACTCACCACGCCACTCGATCATAGTAACATCGCAAAGTTAGATCGCTCAAGTGGCACTAGATGACCGATATGCAAACAAGTTTGCTCCTCTTAATAGTACGGCCATCTATCCTAAACCCGGTCATAATCTTCTCTACACACCTATGACCGGTGAAATGAAATGCCCTACAAATATACCTTTGCCTTGCGCATTCCATTCCATCTCCTTCGGTGTTGATGCAACACATGCACCAACCTATCTTCAAATGATATGATCCACTTCATATCATCACATGGCCTCCATGGTCCATCGATCTTGACATCACTTGCTCTTCACCATCGCTTCGGTCCTTCGGCGCCAAGTCTTGCTTAAGCCTCCCGACACTCGGTACCAACGGCTTCAAAGCCTCAACTTGCCCTTCACCTTCGCAACCGGTCCATCAAGCCAAGTCTTGCCTTGATCTTCTCCATCTTAGCCATATGACCATATGTCATGTCACATATGCATTAAGCTCCTTCTTCACATATGTGAGCCTTGCAACATCTTCCAAGCCATTTCACCTCTATGGCATATGTTGCTCACACATGATCACCTATGGACTAATCACCTGTGTAATTCACTTCAAACACCATTAGTCCACCTAAAGTTGTCACTCAATTACCAAAACCAAACTAGGACCTTTCAATCTCCCCCTTTTTGGTAATTGATGACAACTCTACAAAGATATGGAAATTAAGCTCTTTGGATTCTATGTTACTTATCCAACATTAAGACCATATAAGAGAATTTGGATAAGCACCATACAACCCGACTTTGTAGTGTTAACTCCCCCTACATGTGTGCTCAAATGGTTTGGTTTCAAGCTTGCACACATGCATAAATATGAAATTTGTGGGAGTGTTAGCACTACTAAGTGATGCTAAGGTATACATGATGAAATTTTACCTTTGAAGCGTGCATACCACATTTTGATTCATCCTTAGCATCGAAGAGTAGCTAGACATCATAAAAACTAGAAAACCCCGTGAGATCAACATTAATAGCAAGGGTCTAGTTTTGCATTAAAAGCACAAGTCTAGCTATTAACCTATGCATGCTAGTTATCAATTCATCAATTAAATCCTATAACTAGCATATACCACACAAGCATGCATATAAAATTTTAAAACTTATGCAATGCAAGCAAGCGCATGATTATGCACATATCAAATGCAACAACCAAGTTCATGAGCTTGCTCCCCCTACTTGTGTGTTCTCATTGTCCAAGAATTTTGATCCTTCAATCTTGTGCTCCCTCTTGATCCATGTCCATCTTCTTTTCTCCCTCTTTGTCCTTGACATATCATAATTGACATATCTTTTCCATAACTTCTCCCCCTTTGTCATCAATGACCATAAAAGGCATGCTTCTCTTGATACAAAGGGTTGGACTAGGGTAGATGGATGATACTTGAGTCTTCATTTTTGATGGACACCACCATATGTGTTGGAATGATACCATGTGTAGGATCTTTGACCTTGATACCAATAGGTGGGGCACCTTCCCTATGTCATAGCATGGGTCATCCACTTGATAAGCTTGAGCTTTTGTTGGTGATGGATCTTTGCTTGATTTGATCACTTAAAGTTGAGGACCACTTGAAGTCTTGTAGGATACCACTTGAATAAAAAGTTTAACTTGATATCCATTTGCATTATTATCTTCTTCTTGAACTCTTGTCATCTTCATGAGCTTCTCATTTGTGACTTGAACTAGGCAATATTGCACAAGATATCTAACTCGGTTTGCTCTAGAGTAAGCTTCTTCACACATCTTTCAATGGTTATCTTACTCATGTTGAATTAGACACTTGAATGTCCATCTTCTAGATCAAGTACTTGGGTTCACTAGCTCATGAACAAATTCACATACTATCCACTAGATCATATAGTCAATCAAGCAATAGTGGTAGGCTATGAATTTAAATTTTTCAATTGTTATGCATGATCCTATTGAGCATGTACTATATGCACTAACCGCATACTAGTAAGGGATGAATATGATCATGCACATTACAATGATACCTTTGCTATCTTGGAGTAGAGGATAGTCATTTGATTCCAATTAAGCTCCAAATAGCAATGTGAAGTCCATGGTGAAGACCAATATATACCAATTGATAGAACAAATCTTCACTCATATGATTAAGTGCGCTATCTTGTTGTGGTTGGCTTGCTTCTTCATTTGAACATAGCTTGCATATGAATACCACTTGAATTGTCATGATTTGCTTTACTATCTTGCATGTTGCTTGCTTTGCTTGGTCAATCCTTTCATTGCTTCAACTAAGCATCTCAAATATCCTTTGAATCACCACTTCCATATTAGCCTTCCAAGTACCATACTTGGTTAACCTACCAAAGGCGGCAAGCCCCTACAAAAGGGAGAAGTGACCTCTCTCCAAAGAATCATCCTTGATACTCACTTGAATTGACTTTGTTTGATTGATCCATTTGAACTCTTCTTGAAATGTGACTTTGAATCCATCTTTGAGTCCTTTTCTTTCTTCCAAATGATCTTCAATTTGATACTAGAACTTGATCTTTATCTTCATCTTGATGTTGGTCTTGATCTTCAATTTGAGTACCAAATGTGTGCCAAATACACTTCCCAATCACATGAACTTGTACTCATATTTGCCATACTTCTAGCTCATCTCAAAACCAAACATAGGTCCCTCAACCACTTTATAAAGATGATTCCAACTTGAGGGCCTTTCAATCAAAGTGACTCTAAATCAATCCAATATTTGTCACTTTTCTGGCAGATTCTGTCCTTCTCAAAGAAACATGCATATCTCCCAAAATATAAGTCCAATGACCATGAAATTTGGTGGAGATGTGTCTCACTATGTATTCTAGCAGCCATAAAAATTTGAGCTTCATTGACTTTCTAGATTGCTACCAGATTTCAATTCTTTCCATAGTACTACATGCTGAAAACTGCTGCACTATAGTTGACAAGATCTACTCCAAAACCAAAGTACATCTTATCCAATAATCATGAATTTTGCACAGCAACTAATATCATAAGTGTAGAGCATGTGTACCAAATTTCAAGCCAATCCAAAAAGATTTGATCATTCAAACATGGCTATCATCACAGCTAGCTCAGATTTCAGATTTTGAACAAATTCCTATATTTGAGCTATACTTGTCCATATTGAATCAAACTTGAGATAAACTTGCTTGAACATCAACACAAAACATATATCCATGCAAATCCATTTACTAAAGGTCATCTTGTGAACATATCCAATCAAACTAACTCAAACTTGATCACTAAGCATCACATCCATTCAGTCATCTTATAGCAAGCAACATATGCATATATATCCGATTCAATCATCTCATATGCATTTAAAATAACATGATCAACTAGAGATATACCTTAGTAGCTCATGATCATGAAATAGCAAGCTTCTTCATCTACCATTTGCAAACCTTTAAATATATATCCAATCAACCACCACAACTTGATCTTTTGCACTTGTATGTTTTGCACTTGGACTTCACTTCTTTTGTCTTGGCATTGGGTTTGGATAGCACTAGGCTTCATTACTTGAATCAATCACATGATGAATAATATGAAATCAATTGAGTCAAGCCTCCAATGCCATGGTACCTACACGCAATCATCCACTTTTTGATGGTACCCAAACTAGTTTGGGTCCTCTCAAGTTAGGTGCAACATACTTTGGCATAGCCTTAGTATGAGTAGCGGGATGTTTTGCAATAGCGACCAATGTGGTACCATTTACATCCTTCCTAAGCATAGAATCATTAGTAATTGAAATAGGCTTAGGGGTCATACCTAGGGGACATGAATGAGCCATGTGTCCCCTTTCCCGGCATGAGTAGCAACTTCTCTTTGATTGAGCCTTCTCTTCCTTGCTCATTTGTTGCTTCTCATTGCCTTGCCTCTTCTCATTTGCTTGAGCCTTCTTCTCAAGCTTGGTAGGACACTTCGAGGCAAAGTGTCCCATATCACCACACTTGTAGCACTTGATGTGAGCCAAAACTTTCTTCTTTTCTTCATTCTTGCTCATCATCATTTTGGCATCTTGAATGTGAGTTGGATGCCTTGCTCTTCCGCCCCTTCTTGTTTTCTTCTTCTTCATCAAGTCACCATCATGATGGTTGTTCTTGATTTGAGCTTGGGGCTTCTTCTTGTTGGGGCAAGCTTTTGCAAGATGTCCCATTTCATGGCATTGATAGCACATGAAATGAGATAGCTTCTTTTCTTCTTGCTTCCTCATTTTCTTGCCCTTGGCATTGCTTTTGTTAAAGCCAATGCCACTCTTGTCACCATAGCTTCTTTGATTCTTCATCATGTGCTCATGGGTGACCTTTGATTTACACCACCTCTCTAACTTATTGCTCAAGTTCTTCACTTCGCTTTTGAGCTCATTGTTCTCCTTCAAAAGGTTAGTCTCACAAGACAAAGTAGTAGAACAAGCATCTAATTGTAAAGAACATGGCATAGATAATAAATCTTCACAAGAGGTGGATACATGCTTCTTTTCTTCATCACAAGGGTTAGCACAAGTATGCGATTGATCAATTGTCCCATGTGATGAGCTCTCACTAGTTTTAATTTGTTCATTAGAAAGCTTACTAGTGAGAAAAGCATGGTCTTTTACCAAATTATCATGAGTAACACATAGTTCCTCATGAGTCAATTTAAGCTCATCATGTGAACAAGTAGTAACATAAAGTGAATGATTTTGTTGTTCACATGCATTCTTTAGAAATGAGTTTTCTAATGTCAATTTTGCATTTTTAGCTAACTCATTTTCTAAAGCAATGGTCATGCTAGCAAGTCTACTAACAAGCTCATCATAGGAATCATGATTAATCATATTGCAATTTGATACCTTAGTGTCACCTTGTGACATGAAGCAATATGATGATGTTGGAGAGCTTGTAGTAGCATCATCATTGGAGCATGTACCATTATTACCATCAAGTGTGCTTGAGGTTGAATCATCACTTGCATTACTTGAGGCATCACCATCAACCTTGTCAAGTGAGCTTGTGGATTGATCATCATCATCATCACTTGACCATGAGGTGGAGCAATCCTCCACAACCACCAAGTTGTGGTCATGCTCAACATCCTCATGCGCCTCCTCCTTGGGCTCATCAACATCATCATCGGAGATCGCCCCATATTTCTCATTGAGATAAATCCAAATTTCATGGGCGGACTTCAAGTCCATGATCTCACCAAATATGTTATCCTCCATAGATTGATAGAAAATGTTAGTAGCTTGGCAATCGAGATGTAGGCATTTCTTTTGCGCTTGAGTTGCATTCTTTCTATCCAACACAAGAGAAAGGCCCACATCTACGATCCACCACATTTGAGGACTAATAAATTTAAAATTGCATATCATCCAATTTTTCCATCGTGCAAAGTGTGTGCCATCAAAAATGTGTGGACACTCAACATCTAGCCCATAAGTCGCCATCCTCTCGGGTCGGTGAAGACCACAAATGAGAGACCTTGCTCTGATACCAATTGAAGGGTCGAGATGGCGGACTAGAGGGGGGTGAATAGTCCTTTCTAAAATTAATCGCGTCGGCTAACCGAAACAAATGCGGAATTAAAACTATCGGTCTAGCCAAGACTACACCCCTCTACCTATACTCTATGACACCTTACAAAAGATCCTAAACAATGCAAATAAGGTGTCGGGCTAGCTAGAGCTCACCTAACCAATTCTAGAAGCAAGGTCACACAAACCTATGCAACTAGTACTCAATCAACCGGGGAGCTCCTACACATGCCACTAAGCAAAAAGCACAAAGCCTAAGCTCACTAGCAATGCTCAATAACAAGGTTACACAAGCCAAATTAGAGAGCTCAACTTAGCTACACAAACTAAGCAATGTGACTAGCAAGACTACAAGTCAACTAGTCACTCATGGGATCAACTTCTATGCTACACAAGCAAGGAAGGTAACTAGCAAGCTACACAAGCCAACTAATCATAAGAGCAACTAGCACATGTATATGAACAAGTAAATACAAGCTAGTGAAAAGAGTTTGCAAACCACCGAGAAGATGAACACGAAGTTGACACGGTGATTTTTCTCCCGAGGTTCACTTGGTTGCCACCAAGCTAGTCCCCGTTGTGTCGACCACACACTTTGGTAGTTCGGCGGCTAATAGGCACCACACCTAGCTCGACACTCGAGCGCCGCAAGAACTCACCCACAAGTGAGGGTAACTCAATGACACGCGCAATCCACTAGAGTTGCTCTTCGCGATCCCCGCGGGGCGAGCACAATGCCCCTCACAATCCTTCTCCGGAGCCACGCACAATCTTCACGCGGGCTTCACGACGGAGACTCGATCACCAAGCCGTCTAGGAGGTGGCAACCTCCAAGAGTAATAAGCACCACCGGCTTGCAACTCGAACACCTAGTGCCACTCGATGCTATCTCTCAAAGCAACGCACTAGAATCGCTCACTCGCAATAGATTCGCGCACTAGCAAGCACAAGCGAGTTAGAGGGCTCCCAGGCACATCCACTCAAGCCACCAAGGCTTTGGAGTGCTCAGCAGCAGGCCCAAAGCCGGCCTCAACGACTATATATAGCCTCAACGGCCAACTAGCCGTTATGCCCCTTCACTGGGCATTCTGCGCTCCGGTCGGTAGTACCGACCCCTCCTGGGCGGTACTACCGGCTTAGTCAAACTAGCCGTTACCTCACATCGCGCAGATTTAGGCAAACCACCGACCCCTGGTCGGTTCCTCCGAGGTCGGTAGTACCGAGGTCATGGCGGTACTACCGCCAGGCCAAAATCGCCGCGACCAGAGAGCTCTGCGAAAAAAACAGCCACTACCGACCTTGCGTCGGTACCACCGCGGGCGGTAGTACCGAGGTAATGGCGGTACTACCGCCAGGCCATTTTCAACTCAAACCAGAGAGCTCCGCAAACTTGGTTACTACCGGCCATAGGTCGGTACCACCGCGGGCGGTAGTACCGAGGTAATGGCGGTACTACCGGTAGGCCAAAACTGGCCACTTCCAGAGAGCTCC
The DNA here is from genome assembly GCA_009763385.1 of Coix lacryma-jobi var. lacryma-jobi. NCBI lineage: Eukaryota > Viridiplantae > Streptophyta > Magnoliopsida > Poales > Poaceae > Coix > Coix lacryma-jobi. The sequence continues at coordinate 52,561,984 of CM019829.1, forward strand.
GCAAAACCCCTTCAGGGCCACGGTACCACCGACCCCTGGTCGGTACCACCGCCGGCGGTAGTACCGAGGTAATAGCGGTACCACCGCCAGGCCAAAAACGCTTCGGAACAGAGAGGTCTGCACGCTGCATCCTTGGGCGGTACCACCGACAACCCAGGGTCGGTACCACCGACAACACACAGAAAACTCTATTTTCATCTCCGAGTTGATCCAAACCAACTCCAACAACTTCTCCTTTGCAAATGTGCTAACACCAACAAGTGTTCATCATCTTGTGCAAGTGTGTTAGCATTTTCACAATCATTTTTCAAAGGATTTTCACTTGCACTCACCACGCCACTCGATCATAGTAACATCGCAAAGTTAGATCGCTCAAGTGGCACTAGATGACCGATATGCAAACAAGTTTGCTCCTCTTAATAGTACGGCCATCTATCCTAAACCCGGTCATAATCTTCTCTACACACCTATGACCGGTGAAATGAAATGCCCTACAAATATACCTTTGCCTTGCGCATTCCATTCCATCTCCTTCGGTGTTGATGCAACACATGCACCAACCTATCTTCAAATGATATGATCCACTTCATATCATCACATGGCCTCCATGGTCCATCGATCTTGACATCACTTGCTCTTCACCATCGCTTCGGTCCTTCGGCGCCAAGTCTTGCTTAAGCCTCCCGACACTCGGTACCAACGGCTTCAAAGCCTCAACTTGCCCTTCACCTTCGCAACCGGTCCATCAAGCCAAGTCTTGCCTTGATCTTCTCCATCTTAGCCATATGACCATATGTCATGTCACATATGCATTAAGCTCCTTCTTCACATATGTGAGCCTTGCAACATCTTCCAAGCCATTTCACCTCTATGGCATATGTTGCTCACACATGATCACCTATGGACTAATCACCTGTGTAATTCACTTCAAACACCATTAGTCCACCTAAAGTTGTCACTCAATTACCAAAACCAAACTAGGACCTTTCAACAACCCAGCAGCCCAGTCTTTTACCGACTCTGACAACTCAACAGTTATATATTGATTGGCTACTTTCAATCTAACCTGAAGACTAGCCCCTCCGACTACTTCGGTATTAGCGTCACTAGGTTGACACTTAAACCAGAAAAAGTAGCGGAAAAGGGTAATAGAGGGACATATCCCCAGAAAAGCCTCACAGAGATGGGCGAAGATTGCAATATGAAGAACCGCATTGGGTGTAATATGGTTTAGAGTCAAACCATAGTAATGCAGCAATCCACGAAAGAAATCCGAAGCAGGAAGCCCCAATCCCCGCTCTACGAATGCTTTAAACATCACGATCTCCGTGGTGTTGGGGGCAGAAGCGCGATGATCAGTGGGTACCCTCCATCCATCCAGTGGTTGCGCCCGCAGCAATCCTTGCTGCGCCAGGAATGCCAGTTCCGCCAGGGTGGTGTCCGGCTTCTTCCACGCCAAAACATCAGTTGGCGGGTTCGGATGCTTAGGCTTTCCGGTGGTGGTGATCTTAGGCCTCTTCTTGTCTCCCGCAGACTGCCTCTTGGGACCCATGTTAGTGACAAGAGATTTTCTATGCATCAACTGATGAGGACATCGCCAAGTTGGACTCACCGACGCCATGGTCTTCCCCAAGTTGCAATCCGACTCCAACTCAGTTTTCACGTCACCCTCGGAATTCAGGAGCAGTCCCGAGTAAAATCAACGCCCCGGATGCATACGGACTCCGTTTTCGACGAACCAGATATGCTTGGAAAGATAATTTGATAAGCTAACCAATGGCTTTGGAATCACGTCAAAATACGTCCGGAGTCAACGGGAATCGTCGAAACAAGTCAGCGTCCAGAATCTGCCAGGGTGCTGCGTCACCGTATTTTGGTCCGTTGGGCCGTGTATCGTCTTGGAGCCCATTAGGGGGCGCGTCCAGCAGGGGCGACGACCTAAACCCTATATTTAGCCGCCGCCGCCGTCGTTAGGTCTTGGGTTTTGTTTTGAGTTTAGTTTTCCACCGAGAAACTGAATCGTTCATTGTAACTGTGGTGACAAATCCTTTTACAGTGATCCAGGGCCCCCGTTCTTGATCTCCTCCACTGTGTCGATTAGTCCTTTGGAACCGAGTTCTTGAACCCCTCTAATATATTCGTGATATTCATATCTGCAATTTCAGATTGCGTGCTTTACCTTCTTGCTTGTGTTCTTCGATTCGCTTGCAGGATTAGCCTTCTTGGCGAGGTCAATCAAGTTGTGCTTGGTTGATAACCAACGGAGCAGTGGTGTAACGGTTGCAGGGTTCGAATCGTGTCTGATTTGAAGCCGGATCGCCAACGTCGAGTTCTCCACCAATCGAACCTATCGCTACCTCACGGAAGATCGGGCCGTCCTTCATCATCAACTATAGAATTGGCTAAGGAATTTATAGCTACGAAGGCAAGGGCTTGATGAAAGCGTAAGGAAAACATAAGCCCGATGGCGGCTTATTATAGATCTATTTTGGTAACCGTTCATCTTTTTTAGACGGCGTCATGGCAACGTCTGTCACCCTAACGGCTGGGAACACGTGTCAGACGGCATCAGAGACAGAGAACAGGAACAGTAAACAGACAAGTTTTCCGTCCGCAAGATACATTTAGTACTCGGGAAACAAGATAGAGGACTCGGAAAATATTCCAAGTACCCGGATCTTTGTTATTATTACTCGGAATTACAACAGAGATACATGGAAACATCTTGAGATACAACAACTTTCAACAGAAGTACAATCAAGGTGTAAAATGCTACTCTAGTGGATTCAAGGTACATAGCCTTGATGCCTATTGCACCAAGGACCGGGTTCAGTGAGACGCAGTAAAGCAGACACAGAACCTTGGGTAGACAATATCTTTTCAGTGCATCCCAAGGTGGGTCTTTGGTGCCACCCCAGTACTCAAGGAACTCGGGGAAGACCATCACCCTCGCCGTCCTTTTGACAACCTGTGACTCCAAGGTTATCTACGAGTGGTAGTCACAAGAGTTCTTTTAGGCGCACCTCTGTGTCCCTCTACTCGCGACCACTTGGAAACCACCCTAACGGATGGTCCTTTCACAAGAGTTCTTCTGGGCACTTCGTCTATTCTACATAAGGAAGACACCTGGGGGCTCGATCATCTTGTCTACTGCTATTACAATACCCATGGAACTAATAAGAAGTTCTACACTCTCAAAAGATATGAGCTCTCTGCTTCTCAGGCAGGGTATTTATAGGCGGATTCTTCTGGGTCTATAGACCAGGTTCATCAACAAGAGTGATTGCTGGACTAATAATTCAACCAATGTACTGTGGTGCATGTGAAGCTCAGCATGGGTAACAGAGCTGATTCTCACACGCACTTCAGGACGAAGACGACAAAGTTTGCAGTTGCAGAAAACGACAAACATCATTATTACGCACAGTTGGAACAGTCACCAGTCAATTATAGCTGGACTCAAGGTAATTTTTATTCAGTGGGGGGTGATATGGGATGTTTGTTGAAAACATTGCCCACTTGAAGCTGAGTAATTATTATTTGGACGGTTTAAGCAAAAAGTTGGTGTCATGGTCCAACTCCTCAAGACCTTAATAGATTACCTAACGGCTTCAGTTAGAAGACCCCGAGAACCGACTACTATAGTACTCGGAACTCAGGCTCAGGGGCTGCAGGGTATAATCTATAAAGGAAATGTTTTTTCTTATTCAAGATTTACTCAGAAAAGTCTCCAAAGATCCTCAAAGTTATTATAAATAACAAGAGGCTCAGGGGATACACCCTATGGGTGCACTTTTTGTAAAAAGCGCACACCATGGAATTTCTTTACTCTCGGAGCACTTCAAGATTTCTCAAGACATTACTCGGAGATTCTCAAGAAGAAACTAGAAGATAACGTCATGAAGAAATGATGAAGAGCTCGGGGGCTTGACGGACCAGGATGTCAGAGATATCATCTATCGATGATTACTCCGACTAATCCAGGATGGCTTTAGAGATCCGAAGACTTGTAACGAAGTGTACTTGGATTAGGACTCTAGTTTGTAACTTAGCCAAGTTGTAAAAGGAAGTCCTGTAATTAGAATAGGACCCCAATATTGTAACCGGCTAGGACTCGGTCTGCGCTGAGGCTCACCCGGATATATAAGGGGAACCGGGCGCAGGTCCTAGATAATCGAACATTGAATCATAGCAATACACAAGGCACACGCCACACTGGACGTAAGGTATTACGCTATTTAGCGGCCTAAACCGGTATAAATCGTTGTCCCTGTGTACTCGCCGAGTCCTACGAACGCCGATCCCCACCGAACAAATCGTATGAGATTACTCAAGACGAGTTGCCGATTAACAAACACCGACAACGGTGTCTCTCTCATTTTGTTCCTGTGAGAGAAGGCTAGGGTTAGGGAGAGTTGGCTCTTGTTCTTGAGCTTTTTGCCATCCAAGCATTGTGTTGCTAGGATTGGCTTGTAGCCCGACACCGAGTGCTTAATCAATCATCCATTCCTCTGAATCCAAGGATCAAATTCGTGGTTGAATTTGCGTTTTGAATTTGTTCTTCGCGTTCTTCTTTTCACCATGATTTTCCCCTCACTCAATCTCCCTCTACGCTGCGTCTTTTGCAATTCTGTTTGAATCAACTTGTTTTTTGAAGTGAGGAGAACATTTCCACCAGAGGAATTCATCTCTACCCTCACGAACAAGTAGATCGGGTCGAAATCATTTTTGTTCTTCCCTCTTCCCCTTTTCTAGTGTTCTTTGGATTTCTCATGGTATAGTTGGGTTGAAGCGATGATATCCTAGGATTAGCTTCCCAACACATAGAAGAACACTTGGGCGAAGTTTGGTTGCAGCCCCGTTCGATTTGGTGAAGATCCAATCGATTTTGGTTTTGTCCCGTGGCGTTTCTGGGCGTTCTGGGCAGTGGCGGACTGTCCGCCCCCCCAGCCGCGAACAGTCCGTGGGTCGGGGTTCCAGCCGGACCAGTGGCTGTTTGCCTCGGTGTTTTTCCCCTCGGGTGACCGGCGGACAGTCCGCCAGTGACAGGCGCAGACAGTCCGCGAGTCGCGCAGGAGCGTCCAGCAGAGTTGTTGGTTTTATCACTTGGCCGGCGGACAGTCCGCCGTACAAAGGCGCGGACAGTCCGGGAGTCTTGCAGGGAGGGTTCAGCAGCCGTGCTGATTTTGCCTTTTGACCTGCGGATAGTCCGCTAGGGTTTCGCGGACAGTCCGCCCCTGGCGCGGACAGTCCGGCACCAACAGCCCGGACGGTCCGCGAATCGGCTGTAGGTTCCGTTTTAGTGCGTTTGCTCTCCTAGCTTTTCCGCTTCGCTCCCGGACTTCTCGTTTGCTCCTAGAGTTCACCTAGGAACCTCTCTAGATATCCTTGCTACGCGTTAGCATCGGTATTTGGAGGAATCCCGACGTAGCCCTCTATCTACGTTTGGGAGTGGGTCTTTTGGGTAGGAACTTGACTCAGAGTTTTGAGAGTTTTGAGTTGCTCTCTTGTGTGGTGCCTCACTGTGATCCTAGGGATCATCCACCCTCTTTCCGAGGGTCGTGGGCATCACGTTTGAGTCCGAAGCTTTGGGGTTGATTTTGTTGGGACAGAGGCCGTAATTTCTGAGAAGAAATTTTAGGCTCCCATTCACCCCCCCTCTGGTCGCCTTGCTATAGCATTTTCGGTCCTTCAAAGCTTGGGGGAGCTTGTTGACGCTCACTAAGTGTCATACTCTTAGCATCAACAAGGTCATATAACACAACACAAGGACCGAAAATCAACCAAAAACCTTTTATAAACTAACGATTTCCACTTGTCCTTGAGTTTTATTTGAATGTAGGAAATTGCAGGGTTTTTGAGCAAAATGACCAAATGGACCCACCAGGAAGCAAGCCCACTTGCCTGGGCTCAGTTCGGTCCTTCAATTGGTATCGGAGCAAGTTAAGGATCTCTCTACCTTAACCGGTTTCGGATCCGTGAAGGCGACCTTTTGAGAGCGGTTGTGTTTCCGACTTTGCTTATCGAGGTGTTGAGCTTGTGTTCTGGCTAACACTAACGGTGCTTTTTGATGTAGCACCAAGTTCTTCTTCAAGTATGTCTTTGTCTTTTAGCTTGAATGTTTCCAAGGACGACATCTTGGGAAGAAGGAGGAGCACAGTTGATGAAAGGGATCGCGAGGTGAATGAGCTATTGAATCTTCTACGTGATGATGAACTTTCACCAGAGGATCTTCTACATCAACTTGGCAAGGCCAAGAAAGGTACACTTGCTTGGGGTCTTGTGACCTTGCACAATCTTTATGAGGCTCGATCTAGGAATGTTGAGCTTTGTAGTACCTTGCGTAGAAAGGTCGAAAAGTTGAAATGCTCCATTGCTAGTTTGAAGTCTAGTGCCTCTTTGCCTTGCACCTCTTGTAGTGACATGGTTAGGAAGAATGATGAGCTAGGCTTTTCTCTTGCTAGCTTAAAATCTGAAAATGACATGTTGACATCTAATGCTTCCAAACCATGTCCAGGTTGCATTGACTTGGGTAAGGACCTTGATTGTGCTAAAACTGAAATAGCCTTGCTTAAGTCAAATGCTTTGTTACCATGTGTTTCTTGTGAGTCTTTGTGTACTGAAATTGATGAACTAAAATTGACTCACTCCACATGTGTAGATGAACTTGAGCATGCTAGGGCTGAAATTGTTGAAATAAATTCTAGGCCTTGTAGCTCATGCTCTTTGAATAAAAATGCTTGCCATGCTTTTAGTGTTACTCATGATTATTTGCTTGATGTGAATGGTGATGTTTCTTCCACCGATTTCATTTGCACATCATGCATTGATTTGGAAAAAGAAGTTTTGGCTTTGAAGGTTTTGCGCGATGATATGAGCGCCAAGTTGGTTGAGCACAATGATATGAATGCCAACCTTGAAAAAGAAAATGAACTCTTGCGTACCACATATGCCGAGTGCATTAGGGAGGAGATGGAAAATTTGAAAAACGCTCCTTGTAGTACTTGTGATCGCCTCATGTTTGAAAATGAGGTTTTGGCCAAAAGATGCAAGAGCCTTTCTGCTAAGTCATTCGAGTCACGCATTTCTTCCAACTCCGATGTTGACGTTTCCAAGTCTGCATCTTTGCAACCGGAGTTGAGTTCTTATGTTGCGCCTGAGTCTTTTGACGTTAGCACTAGTGTCAAGGTTTCGGATAGCTCTTTCATAGCTACTCCTAACCTTGATAAGGGTGCTTCTCATATTTTTGGGACTCATGCTCCCAATCCGGTTTTCCATTGCACCTTTTGCAAGAAGGATGGACACTCATTCAATTTTTGTTTCCGCCGTGTCAAACATGAGCGACGTATTCGAGCTAAGGCTTTTAGGAAGCCGCGTAGCCTTTCCCATGGCACGTGTGCTCCTAGTGTTGGCATGAAGTTGGTTGTTGATGCTTCTTGTTCTAAGTCCCAAGGGACTTCTCACTTGTCGGAGAATGGTGTGCCTTCCAGTATGCCTTTGTACCATTGCTCTTTTTGTGAGAAAGATGGGCATCAAGAAGGCTTTTGCTATCGGCGTGCCAAACGCTTGCGCCAAGCTCGCTCTTCTAGGAAGATGGTGGTTCATAGCCCTTCCCATGGCATGAACGCTTGTGCTCCTAGTAAGAAGCCCCTCTTTGTTGATGGGATTTATGACTCCTTTTCTAGTGGGTTAGGTCATGATCGTGAACATGCCTCTAGTGCTTCTTCTCTGGGTCCACGTCATGCTTCTCATGGTGCTTCTATTGGTTCTTCTACAAAAACCTTGGAAGATGTTTGCCTCTTTTCCCATGGTATGACTCGTTCTTCTCCTCGAGTTATCCTTTTGAGGAATGCTTCCAAGGGTGTTTCACAACTGCATTTGAACCAGCATTTGCATCATGCTCACCCACATGATAAGTTGAGATTTGTGACCAAGTCCTGGATTCCCAAGTACATGCTTGTTAACCCTTCGGGATCCAAGACACGGGTTGCTTTGTCCTCTTGTGTGTAGATATGAGGACGCGGGGTGGAGAACATGCGCCGAATGGAACTTGGTCTTTTAGATGTGATCAAGTTTTGATGGTTCTCTGCATCCCACTTAGATTTGCCTCCAAAGAGGCTTCTACAGCTTGGTGAGCTTTCTTTTACACTCATACCCTGTACATCCATGATTTATGTCTTGTGTTATGAGATGGTCTTTCATGTGCTCACTTGTATAATTCTTGCATGTACATTTTCTTTTGTTTCATGTTTCGTTTAGTCTAGCATGTGCTATCTCTTGTATATCATGTCATGCTAGCTTTGTGTATAGTTTTGGTGGTTATTCCACTTTTCATGCTAATCGGTGATCCTCATGAACATTATACCTTGCTTTACCATACTTCTCCATGAGCTTTACTTGTAGAGGCATGATGTTCATTAGGTGTCACTTGTCAGGTGCTAGTTTTGGTTAGCTACATGTACCCTGTTGATATGATTAGTTTGAGCACTAGCCTTTTCACAATTTTATCATGTTACATGCTTTTGGATCTATTTCTATCATTATCTTGCTTGTAGCATGTGTTGAGGCTTAGGCTATGTTTGGGTTGATCATGTCTTTAGGCTGCTTTTTGCTACAGTGCTTTATCCTGTTGCATGGTAGTTTTGACTAGTTTGAGTTCAGATCTCCTTGCGGTATCATTCATAGGTAGATCTCTTTTTGTTGAGAGTTCACCTTATGCTTTTATGTGACTAACCGTTTTCGTGGAGACCTTGAGGTCACACTGGACGAGACAATGCCTTGTGTTTCTTCTGCTTTTGAGTGTGCAGGAGAACAGGAGCCTGGAGAGAGCATTTCGGCTCACGGACCCGATCTCGCGACTTGGGGTTCCGTTCAAGCTGCATCTCCAGCGAGCACTAGTTGCACCTGTGGGAGCGACAGCATCAGGCGAGGGGGAGACGACTTCGGCGGGGCAGACGCCCCGGAGTTCAGCAGATTCATGCGTCCCCTCGGGTATCACACCAGCAGGCGGTCATGCGCTTCATGAGGTACCTCCGACACACTTCTGAGTTCGGGTTTTGGTACTCTTCTTCCTTGACCTCTTTTAGCTGTGCGGTCTTTTCGATGTGGATTCTGCTAGCTGTTCGCTTGAGCGTTTCTTGACTCTTTTCTTGTGAGTTTGGTGTGTGTTTCCCTTTTAGTTGGGGAAGCATTTTGCTTGTTGTATCTTAGTTGGACTTCTCTGATACCCTTTTGTTTTGGGTCTTCCTTTTTAGACTAGCTTTTGCTACGTTCATTGTAGGCTAGCTTCTGCATGCATTTCATCATGTATATCTTGCTTTTTAGAGCTTCATGTATATATTAATGAGAATGAGGCTATGCTCTTTTTGGTATGCCCTGTTTATTCATGATGATGCTTGTAGCTTAGGCTCTTTTTGATCACTTGATACATGTTATGAGCTAAAGTATTTTTGCAAATGGTGAACTTGACTAATCAACTATGAAACCTTTAATTAGTTCACCATTGAGATTGGCAACTAGCATGGGTAGGATGTGTGGAGATCACTTGCGCTATCTTTTGTATGCTTGGTTGCTATGTCTCTTGCATTGAGTCATTCACTTGCTTGGATTGTTCATATTTACCTTGTGCTTAAAATTTGATCCAAGTCTAAGTGAAATGAAAAGATCGAGATGGGATTGCATGTGTCAGCACCTCACGGTATCGAGACTGTTTCTCATTGCACAATTGAGTTAAACTTGAGTCATGTAGTGTAAGACCGAAACCGGTGCTTTAAGCTTCCGATTGCTTTTCTTGCATAGGCTTAGCCCGGTTGAAAAGTTAGTCAATGACCATGCTTTCAACCTCTCGCAATCACATGCTTTAATATGAACTTGTGTTAATACCGCTGCAAATATCTAATAAAATATTGAAAATAACACAAGTCTATGCTTCACTCTATTGCATGATGATTGAACTTTGCTAGGGGTAGTTCACCTTGTATACTTGAGTTAGCACTTGGTTGATTTCCTGTCTATTCATGCTAAGTGCTATTTTTTAGTGGTGAACTACTTTTGAATGGCTTAAAACTGCTCATATGCTCTATTGTTCATATTTCGTATTTATTTGATCAGTTTGAGCCTTTGCTAGCATTTGTATTGTTTGCTACACTTTCAGGGCAGCACCCTTCTGAGCATCTTTTCATTCTAATTGCTATACACTTGAAGCTGTTGCATTATGCATATCATGCATTTTTAGACTAGTGTACATACCCCCAGCTCCGATACACTTTGTGGTCATTTTCAATGCTTTTCATTGCCCCCATATGCTTTTGGTTGATGACTTGTCTTGTGTTTGTGTCAATTTTGTGGAGAAATGTTGAAACCCCTCAGCATGTTCCCTTTTGTCAAGGGGGAGAAGCTCTTTGCAAGGGGGAGTTTGTGTGTTGGAACAAAGGGGAGAGTCATGCATTTTTGGGAGAGCTTTGAGCAAGGGGGAGTTTAGCTCTTTTATGTTCTTCTTCAATTGGTATAGCTCTTTTATGTGTTTCAATTGGTATCCATCTTTTGGTATGGATTGTAATTGGTGTTATGAGCTTTGTTGCATAGCCTGTGTGTTTAGGCTTGCTTTCAGGGGGAGTCGCTTTTGCTTTGCTGCTTCTCCGCGTGCTTTGAGTGTTTGTGCTCCATTTAGTGTTGAGCTTCTCTTGTGGTTTTTCTCAGTCGGTATCGAGCCTGCTAGTTGTGTTGAGCCGTTTTTGCCTCTGTCTAGAGGGACTAGCAGTTTTTGCTTGGTATTTTCGATTGGTATGGACCCTTCAGCTGGTTGCGTCGAGCCTATGTGCCTCTGTCTTGAGGAACTAGCTGTTTTCACCAATTCTTGGCTGTTTGTGATCAGTTTTGCATTCTTATGCGTTGATTCAGCCTCAATTGGTATCGAGCCTTGAGCTAGTGGTGTTGAGCCTTTTCTACCTCTTCTTGAGGACTAGCTCATTTTTGACTTGGTTGCGTCGAGCCGTTGCCCATGTCTTTGGGAACCATGTTTTTCGCTCTATGTGATCGAGTTTTGCTCTTTGATGAGTTGTTGCTCCGATCCCTTGCTTGGTTGCGTTGAGCCGTTGCCCATATCTTTGGGGACCAAGTTATGTTCATTTCAAATTGCCCCCTCTTTAGCATTTCTTTGGCTTTTGGGCATTTGAATGGATAATCTTCTCATGACAAGTGACTTTGTTCTTTGCCCTTCTATGGCTTTTGATCACTTGAATGAGATTTTCCGTTTTGGTATCTCAAACCATCTCTTGTGCCTATTTTTTGTCAATTCAATCATCAAGGGGGAGAAAGAGAAAGAGAAAGAGAAAAAGGGGGGAGAAATCTCGACCCAAGTGAATCCAAGTAGATAAGTACCTTGGTTTCTTTTGTGATGATTGTGTGACAATTTATTTGGGATTGGTTTTCGAGTACCTTTTGGGATTCATGAAACTCTTGTTTCTCTTGACTCTTCGGTTGTGTGGAGGCTTTGCCCGCTTTTCCCGTTTCTTTCGAGACCGAGAGCTTTTATTTGGAGTCTTCATGATCCTTCCTCATATCAAGTGTCCTTGTGTTTGCTTTTGCTTGGCTTTTGGGCACTTGAATGAGGCTTGCCTTCAAACCCTTCCTTTGTGGTTTATCTTTAGTCAATGCATTCATCAAGGGGGAGATTGAGAACATATATGATGAATGATTGACTTTGATGAGGAAGGTTTGAGGCTTTTCCCGGTTTAGTCCATATCTCGCTATGCGCTTAATGTTTATGACTAACCGGTGGCGTTGAGTTGTGGTGTTTATATGTTTGTGTGCGTGTGCGACATGTGTCTCTTGGCTGTGTTGATGCGCAGGTGTTGAGCTTGGATACAGTGGTCAATGGCGAGGTGAAGGTCAAGTAGAGACATGCCGTGCTGACGGACCGGGAGCGGTGAAGGATGGGCGTGCCGTGCGGCGGACGTGCCATGCCGATGTACCCAGAGCGGTGAAGGGCGGACGTGAGGCTTGGACTGACGTACCAGAGGGCCAGAGGACCAGCTGTGGTAGCTGGCAAGTGGCATCGGCGAGCAAGAGCACATGGGGATGTGCGATGCATCGGCCGAGTCGGGAGGAAGACGATGGCGTCATGGCACTTGGCGGGAGGCCGGACACGGGCTTGCGTGTGGCGCAAGTGCCGTCGGCCAAGTCAAGAAGGAAGGTGAAGGCGTTGTGCCCGGCGTGGAGGCTGGACATGCATCGGCATCGGTGCCGGTGGTCGGGGTGTGCGAACCACATCCCGTCTACGGTGCGGGTTCGGTAGCTGAGCCTCAAAAAGCTACCATCGACGGTTTCCAGGTTTGGGCCTCAAAACCTGGGGTGGCCGGTTTCCGAGTTTGGGCCTCAAAACTCGGCGAGGATGGTTACCCGGTTTTGGCCTCAAAACCTAGGCTCGTGGGTTTCCGAGTTTGAGCCTCAAAACTCGGGGTGGACGGTTTGCCAGGTTTGGGCCTCAAAACCTGGGCTAGAGGGTTTACCGGTTTGGGCCTCAAAATCGGGGGTGGTCCGAAAGGACGGTCGACGCGTGGCGGCGTGGAGAGGCTGGCGCGGCGGCGAAGCTATCCACGACGAAGGCGCGGTGGTCGACGTGACGGCACGTGGCGGTATCAGGGAGGTCGCGTCGAGGCGAAGCTACCGGATGTGCGGGCGTGGCCGTCGGATGAAGATTTACCGGACTGGACGGTTTTACCCCTGGGGGGTATTTGGGTCGAGTGCTTAATGTAAGGGCGTTTTGGTCTTCGGACGTGCGCCTATATATATGAAGGGGGCTGCTAGGGCAGCCGCATCCTTCGGAATTCTCGGACGGTGTCTCTCTCATTTTGTTCCTGTGAGAGAAGGCTAGGGTTAGGGAGAGTTGGCTCTTGTTCTTGAGCTTTTTGCCATCCAAGCTTTGTGTTGCTTGGATTGGCTTGTAGCCCGACACCGAGTGCTTAATCAATCATCCATTCCTCTGAATCCAAGGATCAAATTCGTGGTTGAATTCGCGTTTTGAATTTGTTCTTCACGTTCTTCTTTTCTCCACGATTTTCCCCTCACTCGATCTCCCTCTACGCTGCGTCTTTTGCGATTCCGTTTGAATCAACTTGTTCTTTGAAGTGAGGAGAACATTTCCACCGGATGAATTCATCTCTACCCTCACGAACAAGTAGATCGGGTCGAAATCGTTTTTGTTCTTCCCTCTTCCCCTTTTCTAGTGTTCTTCGGATTTCTCATGGTATAGTTGGGTTGAAGCGATGATATCCTAGGATTAGCTTCCCAACACATAGAAGAACACTTGGGAGAAGTTTGGTTGCAACCCCGTTCGATTTGGTGAAGATCCAATCGATTTTGGTTTTGTCCCGTGGCGTTTTTGGGCGTTCTGGGCAGTGGCGGACTGTCCGCCCCCCCAGCCACGGATAGTCCGCGGGTCGGGGTTCCGGCCGGACCAGTGGCTGTTTGCCTCGGTGTTTTTCCCCTCGGGTGACCGGCGGACAGTCCGCCAGTGACAGGCGCGGACAGTCCGAGAGTCGCGCAGGAGCATCCAGCAGAGTTGCTGGTTTTATCACTTGGTCGGTGGACAATCCGTCGAACAAAGGCGCGGACAGTCCGGGAGTCTCGCAGGGAGGGTTCAGCAGCCGTGCTGATTTTTCCTTTTTTCCTGCGGACAGTCCGCCAGGGTTTCGCGGACAGTACGCCCCTGGCGCGGACAGTCCGGCACCAGCAGCCCGGACAGTCCGCGAATCGGCTGTAGGTTCCATTTTAGTGCGTTTGCTCTCCTAGCTTTTCCGCTTCGCTTCCGGACTTCTCGTTTGCTCCTAGAGTTCACCTAGGAACCTCTCTAGATATCCTTGCTACGCGTTAGCATCGGTATTTGGAGGAATCCCGACGTAGCCCTCTATCTACGTTTGGGAGTGGGTCTTTTGGGTAGGAACTTGACTCGGAGATTTGAGAGTTTTGAGTTGCTCTCTTGTGTGGTGCCTCGCTGTGATCCTAGGGATCATCCACCCTCTTTCCGAGGGTCGTGGGCATCACGTTTGAGTCCGAAGCTTTGGGGTTGATTTTGTTGGGACAGAGGTCGTAATTTCTGAGAAGAAATTTTAGGCTCCCATTCACCCCCCTTTGGTCGCCTTGCTATAGCATTTTCGGTCCTTCAAAGCTTGGGGGAGCTTGTTGACGCTCACTAAGTGTCATATTCTTAGCATCAACAACGTCATATAACGCAACACAAGGACCTAAAATCAACCAAAAACCTTTTATAAACTAACGATTTCCACTTGTTCTTGAGTTTTATTTGAATGTAGGAAATTGCAGGGTTTTTGAGCAAAATGACCAAATGGACCCACCAGGAAGCAAGCCCACTTGCCTGGGCTCACTTTGGGCCAAGGAGGGGTGGCGCCCGCCACGCATAGCTGGCGGCCACCAGGGGGGAGAAGCCCAAACTCCCCCCTGCCACGTCACTGATCCAGGGGAAGCACCCCACACTCATTTGCAGTCGTTGCTCACCTAAGTCGGTTCATCCAAGGGCTAAGAAGCAGCGTCACATGGATCATGGCCTAATTGCCCATGTGACGGTTATTGGACAACCCTAACCGACCCCAAACCGACTTGGAGGACCTCCTGGATGCCGTTGGTGAAGAGGCGGTGGATCCAAGGGCCAGGGGGGTGGCGGCCGCCACCTAGGGCTGGCGCCCGCCACCAAACTCACCCCCCTGACCTAACCCTAGGTCCATAAGTACCCCCTAGGTCCCTTAGGCTATAAATAGGACCCCCCGAGCTCATTTGTACTCAGACCTCACCTCATTAGTCCCACTCTCTTGTAAGCGAAGCTCTGGTGAAGGAACACTCTAGTTGAGAGACTTAGAGTGAGAGCGAGAGTGTAGAAGAGAAGAGCTGGAGTTGTAATAGAGGATCTTCCAAGTCTCTGGTATAATTCCAAGTCTTCCTTCATTTATCTTAGTGTTCTTCTACTTTCAGTATTTACTTTAAGTTCTTTACTTATTGTTCTTGTTGAGTGCTTTCGATCATAGATAACTTAGTATTTAGTTTATATCTAGTTTGGGTTCTTCGCTGAGTAATCAGTGCTCTAGTTTTGGACGCAAGATTAGAGTAGTATATATTAGTGTAAGCGCGGTGCTTAGACTAGTTATACCTTAGTTTGTGGCTAGCCCCTCGGATAGCTGTGGTAGCAAACAGGTGGTGACAGCCCTGGGAGCCTTGAATTCCACCACGTAGTTGGGTTAGTTCCTAAATCATAAACCTCGTTATGCACGTCTGAGGTAAATAGTCCAGAGGGTGTGTACGGTTCGAAGAACTAGATAAAACCTTTATTGCTAAGTTAGTTGTGATCGTAAGTGTGTAGGAAAACATTAATCTGTTCATCGGCCAGACCCCGCCGATTTAGGTTAGTAATAGTCTGTCTTTCTTTTCTTTTTAGTAGTAGTAGAAACCAACCCCCATTCATACTTTTTAATCAACCCTGCTAGAATCGCTAGTTGTTCATAACGGTCCTAGTGTTAGTTCTGCCATAGTAGCTTCCCTGTGGAAATAAATACGATACTCGGTTACTCCCGGGTGAAGTGATACAATAGACTTATTCTGTGCGCTTGCAGAACCTACCAATAGTCATACGAATAGTTAGTTATACTTCTTACATTAAGAAGTATCAACAAACCTTTCTGGCGTCGTTGTCGGGGATAGATTCCATAGTCTACTCCTAGTGACGACGTTAGCAAGAGTCAACAATGTTGTTTCAGCCTCAATTGGTATCGAGCTTTGAGCTAGTGGTGTTGAGCCATTTTTTGCCTTTTCTTGAGGGCTAGCTCATTTTTGACTTGGTTGCGTCGAGCCGTTGCCCATGTCTTTGGGAACCAAGTTTTTCACTCTGTGTGATCCAGTTTTGCTCTTTGATGAGTTGTTGCTCCGATCCTTTGCTTCGTTGCATTGAGCCGTTGCCCATGTCTTTGGGGACCAAGTTTTCGGTTTTGGCATCTCAAACCATCTCATGTGCCTAGTTTTTGTCAATTCAATCATCAAGGGGGAGAAAAGGGGGAGAAATTTCGACGGAGAAATTTCGACCCAAGTGAACCCAAGTGGATAAGTACCTTGGTTTCTTTTGTCATGATTGTTTGATAATTTATTTGAGATTGGTTTTCGAGTACCTTTTGGGATTTCATGAAACTCTTGTTTTATCTTGACTCTTCGGTTGTGTGGAGGTTTTGCCCGCTTTTCCCGTTTCTTTTAGGACCGAGAGCTTTTATTTGGAGTTTTCATGATCCTTCCTCATCTCAAGTGGCCTTGTGTTTGCTTTTGCTTGGCTTTTGGGCACTTGGATGAGGCTTTCCTTCAAACCCTTCCTTTGTGGTTTTATTGTTAGTCAATGCATTCATGAAGGGGGAGATTGAGAACATATATGATGAATGATTGACTTTGATGAGGAAGGTTTGAGGCTTTTCCCGGTTGAGTCATTATCTCGCTATGTGCTTAATGCTTATGACTAACCGGTGGCGTTGAGTTGTGGTGTTTTTGTGTTGGTGTGCGTGTGCAACATGTGTCTCTTGGCTGTGTTGATGTGCAGGTGTTGAGCTCGGAGACAGTGGTCGATGGCGAGGTGAAGGTCAAGTAGAGACGTGCCGTGCCGATGGACCGGGAGCGGTGAAGGATGGGCGTGCCATGCAGCGGACGTGCCATGCCGATGTACCCAGAGCGGTGAAGGGTGGACGTGAGGCTTGGAACGACGGACCAGAGGGCCAGAGGACCAGCTGTGGTAGCTGGCACGTGGCATCGACAAGCGAGAGCACATGGGGATGTGCGATGCATCGGCCGAGTCGGGAGGAAGACGATGGCGTTGTGGCACTTGGCGGGAGGTCGGACACGGGCTTGCGTGCGGCGCAAGTGCCATCGGCCGAGTCAAGAAGGAAGGTGAAGGCGTTGCGCCCGGTGTGGAGGCTGGACATGCATCGGGGTGTGCGAACCACATCCCGTCTACGGCACGGGTTCGGTAGCTAAGCCTCAAAAAGCTACCCTCGACGGTTTCCGAGTTTGGGCCTCAAAACTCGGGATGGCCGGTTTCCATGTTTGGGCCTCAAAACTCGGGATGGACGGTTTCCAGGTTTGGGCCTCAAATGAAGGACTGAGAATGCAACCAGAAAGCGACCAGAGGGGGGGTGAATGGGAGCTTCAAAATTCCTTTTGGAAACTTGTTGCCACTGTCCCGATGATCAACCCCAAAAGCAAACCTTAGAGCTCGTAAGTGTCCACGACCCTAGATGTAGGGTGGATGCTTCCACGAAGCACAGCGGGACACTACACAACTCTAGAAAACCAACACAAAAGACGGAAACCAAAACCGACAACGGACGAACAAACCGCGAACCAAACTGCGCAAAATAGCTCTGACCGGACTCTGCCTGTGTCCGGTCAAGAGGCATCGGACGCGTCTGGTCGTCAGAAAACTAGTTTCGGACCTTACTGTTAGTGACCGGACTCTGGTGTACGGTGCATCCGGTCAGGTCAGTAGCGTCTGGTCACAAGAAAACGCAAGTGGTGAACAGTGCAAGCGTAGCGTCCGGTCACTTGAGAACTAGAGCGTCCGGTCAGTTTGCAGAACTAACTTCGCTCAGCCTTCAACGGCCGGACTCACAGGGAGCGTCCGGTCGATGAATGTCCAGCGTCCGGTCACCCCGCGAAACGGCTGTTTGTCCACCAATTCGACTCGATCTCATCCAAAACAAAACCTCTAGGGTTCAAACTTGGTGAGTAGAGTCACAAGGAGGATAGTGAGCTATCTCTAAGAGATCATGGCTCGAACCTATCTCCAAATTGATGAATCAAAGAAATTCAGGGGAAGAGAGAAAAACTTGACCCGGAACGAAAATCGATCGATCTCCTAGACCGTGAGGTTAGAGATGAATTCCTTCGGTGGAAAGAAGTGTCTCACGATCTAGAACAACTTGGTTCAAATGGATTTGCTAAAGATGAACCGAGCAAAGAGATCAAGCGACGGGAAAATCGTGGAGAAAAGGATTCCGCGAAGAACACAAACAAAACACGAATCACAAGCACCAAATTGCAACCGTGTGGCTACCACACGCTACAACAGTGAGGTTACGGCCTCACTTCCTCGAAATCTCCAGTACACAGAGGTATGGTTCCCTACGGATCTCAGCTAGCTACAGCAGGGGATTGGGAGAGCAGGAAACCCTAGAAGCAAAGAGCAAATGACTGAGATGAATGGGGAGGTGGGTGTCTCCCCCTACTTATCCTAATTCTAACCTATTCCTAATTCCCACTCTACCCCTAACTACTTACAGAGTGAACCAGCTAAACCCTAAGGTTATTCTGGACCAACTCGGTGGTAGGTGGATCCGACGGCCACGCCCGCACAACTCGTAGCGTTGCCTCGACGCAACCTCCCGATTGCCGCCATGTGCCGCCGTCGCTCTGCACCCCCGGTTTTGTGGCCCAAACCGGGAAACCAGCCTTTTCAGCCAACCCCCGGTTTTGAGGCCCAAACCGGGAAACCAGCCCACCAACATCTGAGTTTTGAGGCCCAAACTCAGCAAACCCGCAGCGCCTAGGTTTTGAGGCCCAAACCTGGAAACCGCCCTCTGCCCGAGTTTTGTGGCCAAACTCGGAAACCCTCAGCACCCAGGTTTTGAGGCCCAAACCTGGAAACCGTCCACCCGATGGTTTTTCTCTGGCTCTACCACCAAACCGACGCCGTAGAAGGGATGCACCGCCAGTGCACCCTGTCCACAGGCACGTGTCCCCAAGTTGACGACTCAGGCAACACATGACCGCAAGTCTTCGCTCGTCGCTGTCCCAGGCTGCCAGCCACCACAGCTGATTCTCGGGCCACCGGTCCCTCAGTCCAAGCCTCACGTCCGCCCTTCGCCACTCTTGGTCCATCGGCACGGCACGTCTCTACTTGACCTTCACCCTTCCTCTGATCACTGTATCCGTGCTCGACACCTGCACAACACAAGCCAAAGAACATGCGCATCATCCCAGTTGACAATCACTCATCACTCAGAGACTCGGCATACACCCATGTATCCACAATCTCCCCTGTGATGAGTGCATTGCCAACTACCAACACAAATCATAAAGGAAGCAGAAGAAGGAAGAAGGAGAAGAAGAGAGAACTCAACCAAATGACCCAAAAGCATAGAAAGCCGAAGAAGGTCAAGTGGAAAGAGCGAAACAGCTTGGTTCCCAAGGACATGGGCAACAGCTCGACGCAACCAAGCAAAGCAAAGCTAGCCCTCGAGAAGAGGTAGAACAGGCTCAACACCGCTAGCAAATACCAATTAAGAAATCAAAGCAAAATGCTAGTCCCTCAAAATAGAGGCACAGAGGCTCAACACAACTAGCAAAGAAAGCTCGATACCAAAACCTTACAGCCAACAGGAAGCAGCAAAAACTCCCCCTTGAATAGTGCAAACAACCAGGAAAGCTCCCCCTTAGTTCAAACGGAGGGTAATGATTTGCAATTTCTCCCCCTTAGTTGAAAAATGCACTTATCAAGAACCAATGCTCCCACTCAGAAAATGCACCATCAAAAAGTGCCAACAAGAGAATTTCTCCCCTTCCAAAATGCATATGAGTCAAAATGCAAGTTAGGAGCTTCAGGAGTATACTCAAAAGAGTGCAAAGATGCTCTACAGAGTTCTGATCCGATGACTCAGAAAATGCACAGAATGCTAGCAAAGGCTCAAACTGATCACTAAGTCTGAAATGAGAGCACAAAGAGCAGTTTTTAGCCAAAAAGGTATTCACCATCAAAATAGCACAAGACATGTATAGACAGGAAGTCAAACAAGTGCTAAACATGTATACAAGGTGAACTACCCCTAGCAAAGTTCAATCATCATGCTGGCATATACTTGTGATTTCAAATTTAGTCGGAGTTGCAGCGGTGAAATTACACAAGATCAAAAATAGCATGTGACTGCGAGAGGTTGAATGCTTGTTATTGCCTAACTTTCCAACTGTGCGAAACCTATGCAGAAGCAATCAGAAGCTTAAAGCAACAGTTTCGGTCATACACTACACAGCTCAAGTTTAACTCAAAGTGCAATGAGAAACAGTCTCGAAACTGTGAGGTACTAACAAGCAAACCCATCTCGATCTTTTCAATTCACTTAACTTGGTTCAGATTTTAAACAGAACATGACATACCAAGCAAGTGAATGACTCAACACTAGAGACTTAGCAACGTAGCATACATAAATAGCGTAAGTGACTTCTACACATTTTACACATGCTAGTTGCATATCTCAATGGTGAACTTTTGCAAATTTTAAGTTCATTAATCAGATTCACCATTCAAAAATAGCTCAGCTCACAGTATGTATCAGTGATCAGAAAGAGCATAAGCTACAGTATCAACATAAAGCATCGGAGCAAAGACTACACAGAGCATAGTTACATTCTTCAGACTATATTCATGAAGCTCAGAATGTAAAAGCGTATGCTGAAATGCAAAGATGCATGAAGAAACCAAAACGAAGCAAAAACACTGAAAAACACAAGGTCAGTGTATCATACAAGAGTCAAAAATGTTTCCCCTATCTAAAAGGGGAAACACACACCAAGCTCACCTCTCAACCGATTAAAAGTTGATTGGTCCAAAGGCTTGGTGAAAATATCAGGCAACTGATGATGAGTATCAACATGGCGAAGGTCGATATCACCCTTCTCATAGTGGTCTCACAGAAAATGAAAGCGCACATCAATGTGTTTGGTCTTCGAGTGCAACACGGGGTTCTTAGCAACGCTAATCGCACTTGTGCTGTCACAAAGCAAAGGAACACGAGAAAAGCTCAGACCAAAATCATGCAAAGTGGCCATCATCCAGAGTTACTGGGAATAGCAGCTAGACGCAGCAACATACTCAGCCTCTGTGGTTGACTGGGCGACACTAGACTGCTTGCGAGAAGACCACGAAACAAGAGAAGAACCAATAAACTGGCAAGTCCCAGAAGTGGACTTGCGGTCAATACGGCAACGAGCAAAATCGGCATCAGAAAAACCAAAAAGCGAGAGGGTGGAGGAAGCAGAATACCAAATCCCAAATTCTGGAGTGAAGGATAAGTACCTCATTATGCGCTTGACCGCCTGATGGTGAGAAGTGCGCGGCGACGACTGAAATCGCGCGCACAGACACACCGCGAACTAGATGTCCGGGCGTGTCGCCGTCAGGTAGAGCAGCGACCCGATCATACTCCGGTACTCCTTCTGGTCCACTACTTCTCCCTCCTTGTCCGCATCCAGGGCTGTCGTAGTCAACATGGGTGTTGGAAGAGGCTTGGCCTCACCCATGTCGAATTTCTTCAAAATGTCCCGGGTGTACTTGCCCTGGTGCACGAACGTACCCTCTCGGGATTGCTTGATTTGAAATCCGAGGAAAAACGTCAACTCGCCCATCATGCTCATCTCGAACTCCCTGCTCATAGTATCTGCAAACTTGGCAACCAACGCGTGAGATGAACCACCGAAAATGATATCATCCACGTAAATCTGGACCAAGAAAGTATCAGTGCCTTGCTTGAGGAGAAAGAGCGTTTTATCTACACATCCCATTTTAAAACCCTTAGCAAGCAAAAAGGTTTTCAATCTATCATACCAGGCTCTAGGGGCTTGTTTCAAACCATACAAAGCTTTGTGAAGTTTAAAGACATGGTTTGGAAACTTGGGATTTTCGAAACCAGGGGGTAAAGAAGGCATTGTTGACATCCATTTGAAAAAGTTTGAAACCTTTGGATGCAGCAAAAGCCAGGAGTATCCTAATTGCCTCCAAACGAGCTACAGGAGCAAACGTCTCCTCATAGTCTATCCCCTCCTTCTGACTATATCCCTGGGCTATGAGTTTGGCCTTGTTTCTCACAACATGGCCATCTTCTCCCTGTTTGTTTTTGAACACCCATTTTGTCCCAATAGGATGACACTCAGAAGGTGGAGACACTAGAACCCAAACCCGATTTCTCTCAAAGTTCTCAAGCTCCTCATGCATGGCATTGACCCAATCCGGATCCGTCAATGCGTGTCCAACATCCCGGGGTTCAAAATCAGCAACAAATGCAGAATGAGCAAAGTGAGAGATTTGCCTTGACCGGGTGACGCGTTCATCGATGCTGCCGATCATCTACTGAGGCGGGTGCTGGCGCTGAATGTGTAGTGGCGCCTCCCTTGCCGAAGTGGCCTCCCCCTCAACAGCAGCTGGTGCCTCCCCGAGTACAAAAGGTACCGCTCGGGGTGTCAGATCCCACGGCCCCCAGGAAGAAGAAGTGTCGGGGTCGTGAGTCGTCGTAGAAGCCGCTCTTGGTGGCACAGTAGGTGGAGGGGGTGCTGGATCATCCATACCTTCAGCACCCTCATCCTCGTCATCAAAAAGAGGCTCACCAACCTCGTGATCACCTGCACGCTCAAAACGAGAAGAAGGACAAACCATGGTCTCGGCGAAGGTGACATCTGATGTCTCCATGACTCGGTTATTGTCAAGGTTAAGTACACGATAAGCTCGAGTGTGAGTGCCATAACCCAAAAACACACCGTCAGAAGAAGGAGACTCAAACTTGTCCAAGTTGCCCTTTTTGAGTATAAAACAATGGCAACCAAAAACTCAAAAATAACTCACCTTGGGCAGTTTTCCAAAACACAACTCATAAGAAGTCTTTTTCAAGAAAGCTCAGAGAAAAATCCGATTTGAAATGTAGCATGCAGTGCTCATAGCTTCGGCCCAATATCGCCTAGGAGTCCTATGCTCATCGAGCATCGTCCTGGCCATCTCTACAAGGGTCCGATTCTTCCTCTCTACAACACCATTCTGAGGGGGTATGTAGGGGGAAGAAAACTGATGCTCTAAACCCAAAGAGTTACAAAACTTCTCAAAATCTGAATTCTTGAATTCGGAACCATTATCACTCCTAATAGCTCGCATTGAGTTCAAAGGGAACTCATTCTGAAGATGTAAAATTAGATTGCGAGTGAAGGAGAAAGTCTCAGTCTTCTCAGCTAAAAAGAAGACCCACGAATATCTCGAAAAGTCATCAACAACAACAAGCACATACCACTTCCCCCCAACCGAGCTCACCCGAGCCGGACCAACAAGGTCCATGTGCAAAAGCTCTCCAGGGCGCTTGGTCATGACCTGAGTCACTGGATGGTGGGGAGTGGCAACCATCTTCCCATGTCTACAAGAGTGGCAAACAAGATCCTTCTCCATGGATAACTTGGGCAATCCTCGGATTAGGCCAAGTGAACTAAGCCTTGCAAGCAAGTCGAAGCTCAAATGTCCAAGTCTCCTATGCCACATCCAAAGATCAGAGGAGGAAGGTCCAGCCACAAGACAACGAGAAATGCCAAAAGACTCCGAGAAATCCGCACGAAAGACTTTCCCAAAGGGCGAAATCACACAAACAAGATTGCCCTGAGGGTCCAAAATACGACTGAGATTCGGTTTAAAACGAATCTCATAGTCGTCGTCAAAGAGTTGCGAAATAGAAAGAGGGTTAAAATGCAAGTTAGAAACAAGAGCAACATCGCGCAACACAAAGTGCTCATTAACTCGCACCGACCCACGAGACAGCACCTTACCTTTGTTGTTGTCACCGAAGGTGATATACTCCTTTCCGGCGACCGGACTAAGACTAGAGAATCACTTGGCGTTTCCGGTCATGTGCCTCGAACACCCAGAATCCACCAACCAAACGTTCTCCAATCGTTTTACCTACATCAATAAAAAGACATAGGGTGAGCATACGGGCCAACACTGGGGTTAGTGAAGTAAGGGGAATACCAGTGTTGGGCCGCCTGCTCAAAAGAACGGTCAGCGAAAAAACCATTCCTAGCACACCTACGAAGGAAGCGATCACCACGTTTAGAAGAACGTGGTCCGCTAGGGAAGGAGCGCTCACCGCGATACTCAAAACGCGGTAGGGGGAAGCGATCAACTACAAAGCCACCGCCACTGGGTCCATGGCCTACAACAGCAGGCTCCCGTCGGGCACGCTCTCTACGAGGCCTAGGCCTAGGAACTTGAGGTATTGCACCTCTAGGCCTAGCATCTCTCCTCGGAGCTCTCCTCTGTCTAGGCCTGGGAACTTGAGGTTCTAGACCTCTGGGCCTAGCAGCACGTCTCTGAACATTTGGCGCATGTACATCATGGAGAGGATGGTACATGTCTGGGTTGTTCATCTCCCTAGCACGACGCGCCTCTCTCTTGTGCTGAAAGCAGAACTCGCTCAAGTGTCCATATCTCCCACAATGCTCAGAATGGTACCTCACCGCTCTCAAAGGGGGTTGTTGGTACTCACGGTTGTGGGTATGGATCACTTTGCCCTTCTGTGGCAAACACTCCTCCTGGATAGGTGGCATCGTATCAAGCTTGTTTTTCAAGTGGTTGGGTTTGGGATGCCACACTTGGTTCTTGGGTGGAGCTCTCGGAGGTTCTTCAAACACTCCATCCTTGGTGTTAGGCTTGAGTGGCTCTTTGGGTGGAAGCTTGGTAAGTTTGGGAGTAGTGGTGGAATTAGGCTTCTCACAAGGGTTAAGACCACTCGACTCTCCAATCTTCCCAAAAGCAGAAAGATCAACACCCGGAGCAAAACCTACACCAGAACCTCCAGCAACTCGCTTGAATTGGGAGATCATCATCTCGAGCTGTGGCTCACCACAAGACACCCATGACAAGATGGTCCGAAGGTATGTGTTTTCTTCCTATGATTGCATCTTGTCACGCTTCACATTCGCAATCTCCATCTCCAAACCCTCACACAAAGCGCACCTAGTCACACAAGTGCTACCCGAGCTGGCCTCCTCAAGAGACACAATCTTGGCATTCTTCTCTGCCAACTCGGATTGCAAGACAGGACAAGTCTTGCACGCACCCAACAGCGAGGGTCTAGCCTTCAGCTCATCCACCTCTCCTACCAACGCAACATACTTGCTTCTCAAAGTGAGAAGGTCAGTCATGTGTGTGGTGCACATCTCACACTCCTCCTCATCGGTAACAACCACGGTGGACTTGACAGAATCAAGTTCCTTCACCGTATCCTCCCACTTCTGCCTAAACTCCTTGCGCTCTCTAGCGGCATGCCTAAGCAACTTATCTTGACCAAGAAGCGCGGCAGTAAGTTTCTCGACCTCAGCGGAAAGCTCGTCGTGGGTCAGAGATACCTGAGAGGTGTCGTCGTCGTCGTCGTTGTTCCGAGGAGTGTCGCCTCTAACCTCGTCTCGTTGGCGAAGAAGCAGAGGCCGTTGAGCTTGTCCTCGATCCTCTTCTTCTTCTCGGACACGTTGTCGCTTGAAGAAGCGGAGTCGTCGTCCGAGTCGTCGACGTCGCTGAGCGTGGCGAAGAACGCACGCTGCTCAGCTTGGGCCTTCTCCAAGTACTTGGTCTTTATGTACTCCTTGTTGAAGCCGCCCTTCCGCTTGTGCCTCGCGGGGACATACTTCTCCTTGCGCTTGCCGGAGTCGTACTTGTGCCCAAGATTGCCCTTCCCAGAATGCTTGTTCTTCTTGGGACAGTTGGCGATGAAGTGGTCGGGGTCGCCGCACTCGTAGCATCCCGAGCGTCCTCCTCCGCGGCGATGGTTCATGCGGTTGTTGTGAAACCGCGAGAACCGGTTAGCAAGCAAAGCCAACTCGTCGTCTCCCAAAGACTCCAACTGCTCCTCTGTGACAGAAAGAAGAGAGTGCAAAGCAAAGCCTCCAGAGGGGTTAGCAGAAGAGCCAGAAAGCAAAGCCATCGACGGGCCAGAAGGATTTTCATAAGAAGCCCTCGCCATGGCATCAATCTCACTGGACTTGAGCTTACTGAAGAGCTCGTCGCACGTGAGGGTCTCATAGTTAGGTGATTCAATGATCACCTGAACTTTGGAATCCCACACCGACCGATCAAGAGTATGCAAAAGCTTCAAAGCCCTCTCATGATCGTCGAAAGGCAACGACTCCTTGTTAGCCCTCATCCTGTTGACAATCACCTGAAAGCGAGCGAATAAACTTTCTATGCTCTCGCCAGGCATATGTCAAAAGTTCTCATACTCTCGCTTGAACGACTCGTAGAGACGGGTTTTGACTTGAGAGGTTCCCTCATGAAAGCGCATGAGGGTAGCCCAAATCTCCCGAGCCGTAGCAAGGTGAGAAACACGATCAAACTCACTCATGCTCAAGCATGAGAAAAGAGCATTACGTGCTCGGCTATTGGCATCGTGCTCATCGATCTGATGCTGAGTCACACGAGCAGCCAAGACCACGTAATCGGTAGAGTTGCAAATATCCCAGATGGAAGCACCCAAACTCTGCAGATAGGCCGACATGCGTATCTTCCAATACGCATAGTTCGTCCCATCGAAAAACGGCGGTTTGCCCACGCCGCGATCCATGTCGCCTTCTGTAGATCTGGAACCGGCTAAGGTGGAAGATCCTTAACCCGCTCCGATACCAATTGAAGGACCGAGAAGCAACCAGAAAGTGACCAGAGGGGGGGTGAATGGGAGCTTCAAAATTTCCTTTCGGAAACTAGTAGCCACTGTCTCGAGAATCACCCCGAAAGACAAACCCAAGAGCTTGATAATGTCCATGACCCTAGATGTAGGGTGGATGCTTCCAAGAAGCACAGCGGGACACTACACAACTCCAGAAAGCCAACGCAAAAACCCAAAACCAAATCTGGGAACAGATGAGCAAACGAAGGACGAATCAGTGCTGAATCAGCAGCATCGGAAGCTGGCTAGCGTTTGATGCCCTAACACCTGCAGCGTATGATGTGAACAGAGCCCCTCAGAAACCTTACTGCATACGCATCGGACGCTGTGAACAGTGAACTCTCAGCGTCCGATGGTCACACTCCGGCGCGTCCGGTGCACAACGGAGCGTTCGGTGGTAGCGTCCGATGCTCCTTAGAAAATGTCAGATCTTGACACGTGGCAACGGAGCCTCCGATGCCAAAGGGGTCAGCGTCCGATGCTACGATCTCGAGTGTCCGATGCCCCCGACGCAGTGCAGTTCTTCCGTGAAATCCACTCGATCTCCTCCGAATCAAAAGCACTAAGGCTAAGACTTGGTGTGAGGAATTCCAAGGATGTTAGTGAGCTATCCCATGGGAATCATGGCTCGAACCTAACTCCAAATCGAGGAATTGGAAGAAATTGGGGCAATGGAGCAAAAACCGATCCAACACGAAAATCGTTCGATCTCCTAGACCGTGAGGTTAGAGGAGAATTCCTTCAGTGGAAGGAAGTGCCTCACGACCTAGGACAACTTGGTTCAAACGGATTTGCAAAAGATGAACCGAGCAAAGAGATCGAGCGATTGGAAAAACGTGGAGAAAAAGGATTCCGCGAAGAACACGAACAAATCCCAAATCACAACCACGAATTGCAACCGTGTGGCTACCACACGCTACAACAGTGAGGTTATGGCCTCACTTCCTCAAAATCTCACAGACACAGAGGTATTGTTCTCTTCTCTGTGGATCTCAGGTTCGCTACAGCAGAGAGAGGGAGAGCAGGAAAACCTAGAAACAAAATAGCAAATGACTGAGATAGGAAGGGAGGAGGGTGTCTCCCTCTACTTAACCTATTCCTAATTCCTACTCTATTCCTATTCTACCCCTCACTACTTACAGAGCGAGCCAGCTAAACCCTAAGGTTATTCTGGACCAACTCGGTGGTAGGTAGATCCGACGGCCAGGGCCGCACAACTCGTAGCGTTGCCTCGACGCAACCTCTCGATTGCCGCCACGTGCCGCCACCGCTCCGCGTCCTTTTCCTGGACGTCGCACCCCCGATTTTGAGGCCCAAACCGGGAAACCAGCCTTCACAGCCAACCCCCGGTTTTGTGGCCCAAACCGGGAAACCAGCCCACCAGCATCTGAGTTTTGAGGCCCAAACTCAGCAAACCCGCAGCGCCCAGGTTTTGAGGCCCAAACTTGGAAACCGTCCTCAGCCCGAGTTTTGAGGCCAAACTCGGAAACCCTCATCCCGAGTTTTGTAGCCAAACTCGGAAACCATCCACGCCCAGGTTTTGAGGCCCAAACCTGGAAACCGTCCACCTGATGGTTTTTCCCTGGCTCTACCACCAAACCAACGTCGTAGAGGGGATGCACCTCCCGTGCACCCCGTCCACCGACACATGTCCCCAAGTCCACGACTTAGGCAACACATGACCGCAAGTCTTCACTTGTAGCTGTCACAGGCTGCCAGCCACCACAGCTGATCCTCGGGCCTCTGGTCGCTCAGTCCAAGCCTCACGTCCGCCCTTCGCCACTCTTGGTCCATCGGCACGGCACGTCTCTACTTGACCTTCACCTCGCCTTTGATCACTATATCCGTGCTTGACACCTGCACAACACAAGCCAAAGAACATGCGCATCATCCCAGTTGACAATCACTCATCACTCAGAGACCCGGCATACACCTATGTATCCGCACCTTCCTCAATAAGCTGCAACCGCTGTGCTCGCGTCACGCCATGACTTCGGCTACCTGGACAAACCCGACCCCTGCAGTGCTACTCGTTGCCCGGCAATTCGCCCCCGGCTACATCCTGCACTGCAGCGGCTCCACCTCGCCCTCGCCGAGCTCCTCCTTGCTGTCGGTGAGCTCCATGGCCCAAGGTAGCCAGCGTGTTCCTATACCACCGTGACACCATCGACTAAGATTGGCCTTCGTGCCGTGAATTTTCACTTGCACAGGAAAGGTGCCACCTCGCCGCGCCTGACGTTTTCCCCTGCCAAATTATTGTTCGGCCAAGGAGCGCCATGGATCGGCCGAAGTCGTGCCTTGCTGATTCGGTCTGGATCGTTGTGCTGAACGGTCGATGGCGCGTTGCTGTTCGGCCGCGGTGGCGCTCGTCGCCTTCGGCAACTCTCCGCTGAAGTCTCGTCTTCCCCGCCATCGTCAAGGTCGAACCCGTGAACTTCTGTAAACGTTACCCTCGTTGTTAGCACGACGTTTGTTCAATTGAACATCCTATTCATCCGTACGATCTGTATCTATCTGAGTCGAGCCATCGCGCTGGACTAGTTCGTTATCGCTTTGGACATGTGTTACTCCCCGTTATGGACGTGTGTTAGTCGTCGACGTGACTTGTCGTTGGCGGTAGACCAGGCCTAGGCAGATCGAACCCTGGGGTTCCAAGAACACTGACGTGTTATTGACCGCCCTGGAAGTATGCCCATGACGAAACCATGACCACGATGTGTTTAGACCAAATGGAACGAACCCTAGTCGACATGTTGGACGACCAGGTAATTCTCTTCTCATCTTTGACCGTAGGATGCCCCTGATGAAATCCATAGCTTATGACAATTGAGGAGACCCCGTGACCCTCGACCGCGACACCGTACCCTGGCCTCGACCGCGCCACACCATGTTCTGGACTCGACCGTGCCGCGTAGTACACTGGCCACAACGCCCCTCGACGCCCCCTCGATGCGCCTTACCTCGAGCTTCCCTAGACGTCATGACTGTTGCCACCATGACCATTGGGACCCATGTTATCTTATAGTAAACATACCAAGCACCTTGGAAAGTCTCTTATTTATCTATCTGTACTCATGATATACCCCGTTCTTACGACCACCTGTATATGCACTTGTGATACAGGATCCATCCAATCTCATGCTATGGGAATGTGCTACTCCACTTAGTTGGTTCGATGCGTCATTGTGTCGCTTTATGGTTCTATTCGTTGTATGGATGGATGTTCATGCATTTGTCTGTGAGCCGAGCCTTTAAGCCGGCTGAGGGATCATACCTTGTTCGGACGTTACGATCATGAGACTCATCTTTCCATGGCCGTAATGCTGAATGTAACATGACCCTTGTTAGTGTATCTTGTGGTCGCAAGTACACCTCGTTATGACCATGGAGCTACGCACTTTTTCACTTATATAAACATGCTTCTTTGTGCACAACTCTTGTATGCTTGTACCTATTGACCACCGCATATCTTGATTCTTGCGGTGACAACCGCACCGCTATGAATCTAGAAATGACTTAGTGCCAGAGCACCCCGGTCGGGTACCCTACGAGTAGTTTGCGCACTTGCATCTTATATGGTGCCACTCCTTCCAATACCCCGTATTCTACCATGACGTGTGCGTTGGAAAGAATGAACCTTTGACTTATATATTTTTACTCTTACTATTCCTTTGGTTAGCAAAGCTATGGTCTATGTTGTATCTCAGAACCCCGCGCGTCGACTCAATCGACCACCTAAACACATTTCTCTGGAGATGTGCTTGAGAACATGGCATAGATGTGCTGAGCTAACCCCGCTTTAAGTGAGTAACCCTGAGTCTTGGTTCTCGACGTACTGTGTCGTGTGGATCGAGAGGATGGTAGATCTCCAATCCTTTTGCGCTACCACTTTTGCCATAGCGGGCAAGCCAAGGTACCTTGGAGTCAGGCCATAATGGTGTTAGTCATTCTTATGATCAATTGACCTTGGGATAAGGCTACAAGAGCCAAACCCCATCGTTCTTTATTCGTTAGGCCCATCCTCCAATTTCCGCCCTTTTAAATGATGACCAAATCGAAGGATGTGAGCCGTGGTGTTTGCTAAGGATAGGCCTTGGTTTGAACCCTATGTCATAAAGCCGTATTGGCTTGGCCAAGACCTAAACTTACAAACCGCCACCTTGTCCCTAGCTCGAGGAAATCGAACAACCGCCGAGAGAGCTAAACCTTGTGTATTTTAGTGTCTCATTGGTGTTAATGGATTTTCCTATGTCTTGTTGTCTTTTCATTTATGGTGTGAGTGTTCTCTTGCCATGTGTGTCATTTCGTGGAGTAGCATACGATTGGACCAAGAGAGCATGAACGACGACAAGGACTACGAGATGGAGTCAACTTAGGAGGAGACGACCTCGCTGATGGAACACCAACGAGGAATAATTAACCACGACTACGACTACTTCGCAGGTGTCATGGCAGCACCCTTTTTATTAGAGAATCCTATTAGACATTGCAAATATGTAGACTTGCTAGCGCTTTATATTTATTCCTTTGCTAGTATAGTGATGCATGATACTACATAAGCCATTATTACCTGATTGCAACCCACTCTACCACCACACCCTGCTTTGCGCATTCGCTCAGTTAATCTTGCTTACTCGCCTGCTTGCTTGCATATTTCACCATTATATTATGAACTCCACTTTGTATTACATCTGAGATGTGATACGGATGGTGAACCCTTGGGAATGGTTTGGCGAGTGATGCAAGACTTGGTGATGGATGAGTGTGCCGTGTGTGTGACTTGGGTGTGTTGAGGGTGAGGGTTGTGTTGACCAAGCCGGAATATACGACGAGCCTGGTGCGAGTCTTGCCGTGGGGCAGATCTGGATGCCCCTGTGGTGGTGAAACCTGTGGCGGGTTAAGTGGTGAATTGAGGTGGATCCGGGTGTGAGCCGTTGGTGGAGCCCGGGTCAGGAGCGTGCTGTGGTGGCACGGATAACGAAAACCTTTGAGAAGACATTCCGGCTTAGTCACCCTAGGTGGAACTGAAGGACCGAGAATGCTACCAAAGGCGACCAGAGGGGGGTGAATGGGAGCCTTAAGATTTCTTTCGAAATGTTTAGGCCTCTGTCCCAGAAAATCAACCCCAAGAGCAAAACTGATGCGCGTGATGTCCACGACCCAAGAGAATGGGTGGATGTTCCCTAGGAACATAGCGGGACACCACAAATGCTCCCTCGCCCAAGTTCACGCTGGTCAACTAGTGTTAGGATGAACTTTGGGTAACCTCAACCTCCCCCGAGCAACGCAACGGGGATTCAGGCTATTTCACAAAGCGGGAAGCCCGATTTCTGTAGAGCACGAAGTCGGGAATCCAACGCAAAAAGCGGATCTCAAATCGAAAGTCGGACGAACAAACTGTGGACGAAAACGTGCGAAGCTTCACTGACTGGAATCACTGAAGCGTCCGGTCAGTAGGCATCGGACGCGTCCGGTCTGGCAAAAGTCAATTCTGGACCTCTGTTCACGACCGGACTCACAGAAGAGATGCGTCCGGTCGAGAGTCGAGCGTCTGGTCACAAGAACAAAAACCCAATCAACAGTACAAGGAATGCGTCCGGTCACTTGCACGTCAAGCGTCCGGTCCAGTCGCGAAGAAAACACAGTGAACATGTTCAACGACCAGACTCACGACCAAGCGTCCGATCGGCCCGACTTGTGCGTCAGGTCACCCCGACGCAGCTCTGTTCGTCCACCGATTCGACTCGATCTCTCCCAAAACAAAACCTCTAGGGCTCAAACTTCGAGAGAGGAGTCACAAAGAGGATAGTGAGCTACTCCTAGGAGATCATGGCTTAAACCTATCTCCAAGTCGATGAATCAAAGAAGTTCAGAGAAAGAGAGAAAAGTTGCCACAAAACATGAATCGACCCAATCTACTTGTTTGTGAGGGTAGAGATGAATTCCTTTGGTGGAAATGTTCTCCTCACATCAAAGAACGAGATTATTCAAGTGGGTTCGAAAAAGACACAGCGAGGAGGGAGATCGAGTGATGGGAAAATCATGGAGAAATGAAGAACACAAAGAACAAGTTCAAAACGCGAATCAAGACCACGAATTGCCAACCGAAATTCGTCACCACGAGGAGACAACGGGAATCCGGTCCCGTTTCTGCAAAATCCAAATACACAGATGTGGCAGAACCTCCCGGCAATGTGGCCCACCTGCACACATCATCATCTCCCAGAGCTCTGATGACCGTGCACGTGTACCACGTTACTGGAAAGATTCGTCGGGTGTCCTCGAGAGAACCCCGAATTATCCACGAGTTACAGGATCATCCTCTATTTGAGTGAAATAAGTACAACATCACAACAGTTGATACAAAAATAACAACGGAGAGCGGAAGCAAGGTAAGATAAACCTTTACAAAACATGAATAAGTTACATTTCAAATAAACTTTACTTGGACTGCGGAAGAAGAGCAGCACTACAGAGCCTGACATAGGTAGAGCACCTAAGTCGAAGAGAGAAGCACCGGATCATATCGAGCCCACGGACATGATCCAGATAGACACCACAAGCTAAAACCTGCAACAGGGGATTAACAAACCCTGAGTACATGAGGGTACTCAACAAGCCTTACCCGACTAAGAAAAAGACACCAAGGGCATGCTGGCTTAAGGGATGTAGTGGGGCTAGCAGAAGAGAAGAGCTTTGCAGAAAAGCTTTCTACTAGTTCATCCTATTTTCAAGTTTTAGCGGTGCATTAAGTTATTAAGCAGTATCCACTTTGCACCTATCTAAATCAAACACTTGTCTAAGCATCACATCTCATGATAAACTTTTCTTACCATCATCTTCACTTGATTAAACTACGCTGAAGGTGTGAGGACGAGTCTCCTTTTCTCGTGGAGCAAACGACGATTCGAACCGCTTGATCTACCCAGCTGGGGCTTCCTTATCACATGACATATGCAAGACCGAACTTGCATATATCAACCTTCCCGTGGATCCGCTCAGACCGGACCGGAGCCGCGCCACCCGGGAGTACAGTACACCACCGCCCTACCTCGGCCTTGCTGAGTCCGTCCAACAGGGGACCGAGCAGGGTGGGTACACGCTACTCCCGCCATCTCTCCACTCCCAGTGCGTGGGTGCGCCGTTCCAGTAAGAGCATAGCCACAGTAGGGCTTACCGTAGCATGTGACCAGTACTAACAAATAGTTCTCGATCCAACGGGCCAACAGCGGATGGGCCCTAGGCGACACAGACGGAAACACTACACCAGGACTCCATTCGTGTGCAAGTTACCCGCCCGGTCTCAGTTTAATAGTTATCATCATATTGGGGTTCTCACGACCCATAGATAGAGTCGAAGAGAGAACAGGTAAACCTATATCTCGCGAACGATGAAACCATCGATCGACTTCTACCGAAGTCTAAGCATTGCTAAGCATTTGGGATCGTCTTATCGCTACTGATGGGATATCATCATGGGATTATCTAGAAATCCAAGGTATTCATGCAGCAACGGTTTCGTTCAACTCCTACTTACTTAATGCACATTCCACAAGACCTGAAGTGTAATAAAGTATTTGTAAAACAGAGAGTGGGTGTATGCACCGGGGCTTGCCTGTGTTGCAGAGAAGACTAGGATCACCGAAAGATCCACATAAGTTAGTTCCTTATTGATTTGAAGTCGAATCTTCCCGAAGAAGCTTGTCCGACGAAGTTCTCCTTCTGATGCTTGATCACTGGACCACCCCGATCTCAAGTTTGCTCAACACGGCCATCGACTCTCTCGTATGAACTACACGTATACATTGATGTATGCTTTAGTATGATGCAATGCATGCTAAGGTGCAGGACAAACAAATGCATAACAAAAGTTAACACAAGATCATAAAGGTCGAGGACAACTTTCCACCACAGTAAAGTTGCAAACCAACAAAACCAACTTGTAACCTACTAACTAGTGTTCCTAGGGTAGTGTGTTATTTTCATAAAATATCATTAGATGGATTAACTAAAGTGTTTAAAAGTGTATCACAAACATCAGTCACTGCCTTGGGATCTCGAAGTGGGGATGTCCCATGGTCTTCAATCAAGACATTTAACCATACACGGTGTGCAAAGCAAAACTTAATTGTTTATTAACCATTTTTACAGTTGTTGGAGCAGACTACTCTAGTTCACCTTAAGCAATGATAGTTTATACTAACTTTTCTAAAAGTTCATTAAGTTAGCTATCACTTCATTTTTATCATCTTTACGTGATTCTAGAGTTAAATAAGTCAAACAATACAATGAAACACTGCAGTCCAGATTTTGGACAGATTTGCACAATCAACTTGCTTTATCCATAACTAGAGTTCTAGACCTCCAAAAATAGTGGTTGAGGATAATTTGGAAAGCTTATATAAATGTCTACAAACTTGTTATTAACATTGAAGGTTGATTCTAAACTTAACAAGATCAAACAGTGCAAAGAAGAAGTTCTGTCCAGAATTTGGACAGATTCCAACACTGCACAAAGAACAGCCATATCTGGAGTTTCAAAATATTTCAAACTATGAACCTAAAATTTTTGGAAAGCTTAAAAAATTCTCTACAATTTTTGTATAATACAAAACAGCTGATTCCAGGATCATATGGACCAATCAATTCATTTGGTTAAACCTGTCCAGATTCTGGACAGATTCAAACACTACTGTTCCACAGACCATATTTGGAGCTCAGGAATATCAACATACGTGATCTAGACCATTCTGGAAAGCACATGAAGTTCTCTACAACTTTATTGTAATACACCAGATCAGATTCACAAGTTAAATACCCCAACAGTTCAGTTTTCACAAACTGTCCAGATTCTGGACAGCAGCACAAACCAGATTGAACGGAGCATAACTCCCAGTATATTTATCCAACAATTATGAAATTTTAGGAACAGCTAGATATACAAGAGTACTACAACTTTGCTATACAACACTTTGCCAGAAAACTACACTATCATAGTGATATCATTTTCCCAACAGAACTGACCCAAAAAATAGCAGGAACAATGCAAAGCAATTTTTATGTCAACAACATGATCACAATGGTCAAGCGCTTAACCCATAACTTAGCCATTCGGTAGGGATCTTGACAAGAACACAAATACATCCCTGCATAACAAGTCTCTATTTAACGGAAATTAACACATTCATATATTAGTTGCTAATTAACCATTTAGCTTGTTTGGATCAACTTAACCATGGTACTACCCAACAAAGGATTTCTCCTAACCCAATATTTCTGTATTAAATGTCTCATCAACATAGCAGCGACCTCTTAACACGTGACAATATGATAGCAGAAACAAAATTGCAGGATTAACTAAATCAATCAACACCTATTATTTAATTAAAGGTTTAATTATAAAGGCTTAAAAATTTATTTTAAAGAAAGGGGCTCAAATTTTTATCAGAGATATGTTATGTGTTGAAAAGTACTACAAAATTGGTTTCACAATTTTTGGACCTCAGGAACAGCCTACAGAAATTATTTAAAGTGCATTTGTTAATTATTTGACTATTTTAATACCCCAGTAAAACTTGTCCAAATTCAAAGTTTCATATTTTTATAATTTTTTTCACATCTTAGAGAGGCTACACAAAAATTTTCATGATTTTAGGAGCTATAATAAAAATACAGAAAAAATAACAAGTTGCTGCACTATTCACATACGCAAAATGAAAAAAACCCTAACGCTAAGCCACTGACAAGCGGGACCGGGTCGTCAGGCCGGTCTCGGCCTTGACCAGCGGCGCGGGGCGCGAACTCGAGGCTTAGGCTCGACCTCGAGGGTCAGGCTCGACCTCGGCCTTGTCCAGCGGCGCGGGGCGCGAACTCGAGGCTTAGGCTCGACCTCGGCCTTGTCCAGCGCCGCGGGGCGCGAACTCGAGGCTTAGGCTCGACCTCGAGGGTCAGGCTCGACCTCGAGGGTCAGGCTCGACCTCGGCCTCGGCCAGTGCGCGCGTACGGGGCGTGACTTCGCAACGGCGGCGTTGACCACCGGCCGTTCTTGCCGGCGGCGAGGCCAGGGACAAATCCGACACCACCGTGACACTCGCCTACGGCTTGCGAACACGTGGGTGGGCTCGGACCGGACAGGGAGTGACCATAGACGGAGCGCTCGTGACGAAGGCGGCTCGGCCGCACTGTTCCCGGTTGCGCGGTGGCGTTGACCGCCGGCCAAACTCACCGCGACGAGGCCAGGGAACCAACCGAGGCTACCCAAGCGCTCTACAAGGCCTCGCGAACACATACAAGGGCTCGGCCGGGGCTAGGGACGGTCGGAGAGGTGGTGTCCGCGGTCATGGCGGCTCGGCCGTACCGAGCTCGACGGCGCGCCGGCGTTCCGGCCAAGGCAACACGGTAGAGACCAAAAGGACGCGAGTATCGGCACCAGGGGGCTCACCTAGGATTGGTGCTTGCGCTAGCTCGGTCGGAGAGGCTCGGAAAGGTGGAGGTCGACGGTGGCGGCGATGGCAGAGCGGCAGACGGACTCCGCGACGGCG
The DNA here is from genome assembly GCA_009763385.1 of Coix lacryma-jobi var. lacryma-jobi. Classification (NCBI taxonomy): domain Eukaryota; kingdom Viridiplantae; phylum Streptophyta; class Magnoliopsida; order Poales; family Poaceae; genus Coix; species Coix lacryma-jobi. The sequence continues at coordinate 52,599,023 of CM019829.1, forward strand.
TTCCGCCCACACCGGCGTGGTAGCGACCTGGAAATCGAGCCGATCATGATCAGTGGGCCAAGGAGAAGCTAGTGGTGTAACCAATTTTGTTCAAGAGGTATCGAGCTCACCGCGCGATGGAAGCAGTGACCGCGGCGGCGGTTCACCGGAGTCGGGGAAGAAAGACTTCGTCCGGGCAATGTGGGCGGTTGGGGTCTGAATCAAAGGGTTGGGGAGCGGCACGGGGTTATGGCGGAGCTGTGAGTGAGACGGCGACAACAGAGGAAGCTCGACGACGACGGACTTCGTCGCCGGAGTTCCCTGTCCCGGCCGGCGCGAACAGAGGGAAAGAAAGGAGTGGAGCACGGCGATGGAGTGGTATATAAAGACGGCGAGGAGCTCAGAGAGTGCGCCAGCAAGTTGGGCATGCAAACGGAGAGAGGGGCGCGTGGATGAGGACGTGTTGGCGCCGTAGAGCGCGGCGGCGCGCGGTGGCCGCCGTGGACGCCATGCAAGGCACCATGGACTGTAGCTACAGTGCAGTTTGTCCCCTTTTGAATTGCGACCAAAATTTGAACTAAAGTGCAAAATCTGTAAGAATGAAAGTTGTTCAGAATTTTGTGATCTACAAACTTGCTTAAAGAATCATGTTCCAATTCGGCCTAGTTTTTGAATTATGGTTTGAATTCAAATTTGCCCCAAACTAAATTCTCAAATTACTTTAAAATTTTCGGAAGAAGTTCAAATTCTGTGAACATAAAAGTTGTCACATTTGTGATTCCCTACAACTTTGATTTAAGGACCAAGGTCAGATTCTTAATGGTTTGAATGTTGTAGTTCAAGGGTAGATTCTAGGGTTTAAACAAATTTGTTTCCATTCAAATCCTGTGCAGAATCTGTGTTAACTTTATATACCAAAGTTGTTCCATTCATTAGTATCTACAACTTTGTTTTAAGGGCCATGTCCAGATTCAGCTTGAATTTTAGTCTTTATCATAGGGCCTCTATAGTGACGTGTTTTCAAGAACCATATAACCCTATTAGTCTATCTTCACTATTGATTAGAGCAAAGGTTGATCCAACAAATAGTGCCTTAGTTGCCCCAAGTTTATTTTAGAAAATTCATTTTAGAATTAACCAGAGTTTTCTTAATTTTGGTTTTGGGTCGTCATTTCATGTGACACATATAGCACATTCATACAATACACATAATCAAACATGGAAGTCATCACATATGATATGCTTATATGCCATGACACTAGATGATTATGCATACTATTCACCACACTTAGAGTTTTGAATTAACGCTTAACACCGGGGGTGTTACAGCTCCTCCCCCCTTAAAGAAATCTCTTCTGGAGATTTTAGAAGCACCTAAAGTATAGGGTTAAGTAATGGAAAAGGAAATGTGTCAAGAAGGTTTGAAGACAAGGAGTTCACAAAGCAGTTGGGGTTGGTTTTCGAGTTACAACCAAGAGTTGAATACAGTTGCAAACAATAAAGTAGTGGACATTTTGGTGGAACAAGAAGGATTATTAAGAAAGAGGCCGTACATTGGTTGCGGGCTATAATGGATCACGACTGTTGACCTCGATACCAGCGCGCGCCCAGCGGAAACTTGTGTAGGACGTCACACAAGATTCTCCGGGTTCCGTCGCGGCACCGTGGTCACGATCATGGCACCACAATAGAGCACAACTTCTGTAACTCTCATCTTGTATTGATGAAATTATAACCAAATCCAGCGTTGGTTATAATTACAAGGGTTTAAAGAAAACTGGATGAAATAGGGCTCTGAATTCCCTTCCGGGCATCCAGAAATGAAAGTACGTTAATGGTGAGCTAGAAAGAATCTTGACCAATGGCTTGGATATTAGCGAGCGCCCAGCAGTAACACCATATGCGTCCATAGGTGACCCCAGGTTTCGACGCCTTTATCCAGTCCACGGATCATGGTTCCTTCATAGGACACAGTCTCAGTAACTTTCGACCACCATTCATTGTTTTCACAGTATCAAACAAATAGCATGTGTCAATTTAAGGTTTGACACGCACATCAAAGAGGAATCAAGGAGGTTACCGTGATTCTGATTTTATGTAGTGGAATATATAAGGATATCCAAAGTTCTCAGGGATCAGAACTTAGAAAATGGGTAACAGAATCTAGAGACGGGTTTCTATTTGGGGATCATAGCTGCTCTCAGAATTAGGTGAGAAAGTTTAGCACATTTTTTTTAGTATTATGTATGATATCATGTATGCTCGTCCTATACGGCCTCTCACAGTTAGGAGTTTTCTACCTCCAACAAGTTAGTTAGATATAGGGCTATACTTTATACATTAGCTTTCCTGGTGTCTACTGTTGGAGTCACTAGTAGCTCCATAAGGTTTTTCAGCAAGAAATTGAGGAAAGAGCATTTTTAGTTTGTTACTTTCAAAAACTTTTAGATTAAGAAATCATTTTGAAGTTTTTCAAAAGTAATGTTGTAACTATTCCCCTCCGAGGAGGACCCTGCTCCGATACCATTTTGTGGCAGAACCTCCCGGCAATGTGGCCCACCTGCACACATCATCATCTCCCAGAGCTCTGATGACCGTGCACGTGTACCACGTTACTGGAAAGATCCGTCGGGTGTCCCCGAGAGAACCCCGAATTATCCATGAGTTACAGGATCATCCTCTATTTGAGTGAAATAAGTACAACATTACAACAGTTGATACAAAAATAACATCGGAGAGCGGAAGCAAGGTAAGATAAACTTTTACAAAACATGAATAAGTTACATTTCAAATAAACTTTATTTGGACTGCGGAGGAAGAGCAGGACTACAGAGCCTGACATAGGTAGAGCACCTAAGTCGAAGAGAGAAGCACCGGATCATATCGAGCCCACGGACATGATCCAGATAGACACCACAAGCTAAAACCTGCAACAGGGGATTAACAAACCCTGAGTACATGAGGGTACTCAACAAGACTTACCCGACTAAGAAAAAGACACCAAGGGCATGCTGGCTTAAGGGATGTAGTGGGGCTAGCAGAAGAGAAGAGCTTTGCAGAAAAGCTTTCTACTAGTTCATCCTATTTTCAAGTTTTAGCGGTGCATTAAGTTATTAAGCAGTATCCACTTTGCACCTATCTAAATCAAACACTTGTCTAAGCATCACATCTCATGATAAACTTTTCTTGCCATCATCTTCACTTGATTAAACTACGCTGAAGGTGCGAGGACGAGTCTCCTTTTCTCGTGGAGCAAACGACGATTCGAACCGCTTGATCTACCCAGCTGTGGCTTCCTTATCACACGACATATTGTGACACCCCAATTTTAAGAACAAAATTGGAGCACAATATATGTATGCCAGGATCAATTTTCATACATATATCCACATCATAGTAAATATCAAAACAATGCTTTGTTAATAATAACGAACTTTATTACATAAATGACCCTCGGGTCTAAAAGAAAAGTACAGACTCTCATGAAACTGACTCTAAAGTAAACTCTGATGAAGATACGGAAAGCTGGACTCCATCTCCACAGGAAGGTCGACCGGGGGTAGCGCCATCCTAGTACAGGTCGTCAGGGTCGTAGCCTCCGTCTTCTGGATACTCCTGCTCCTCGTACGTGCAGTCTCCAGCGTCTGGGTGGGGTAGCAGGGGGGACAAAGAGGAAGGGTGAGTACATCGAAATGTACTCCGCAAGTGTAGGAAATATATGCTTATGAGGCTTATAACAAAGGTAGGCTGGCTTTGTTTGACTCAAGCGCCTAAAGCAACACATCCTATTAATTCTATTAATCCTATGCACCTATTTACTAGGTTATAGACAGACTCTGTAGAAAAGTAACCACACTCGGAGTCGCACCGAGCAAACCACACTCGGAGTCACACCGAGCAACCAACACCTGAAGTCCATCAGGCAACCGCACCTGAAGTCCATCAGATGACCCGAACCCAAAACCAACCACTAACCAACTAATCTCAAAGAAGTCCAAGCCGCTCGTGACCGTGAGCACGGCTGATATATCAGTTTTACACTCTGCAGAGGTTGCACATCGTTACCCATGAGTCGTGCAGATCCCGTCACGCTAGACACTGCCGAGGTGCATAGCGGGTTGCACTGCAAGGCCTTTACAAAGTCCCTCCAAGTCTGTGTTACACGTACTCTAAGGTTTCTCCCCTGTCCAAAAGTCAACGACCCCAAGGGACCCCTCTTGAGCCACTAAACAAACCCCGTGTAGCATAACTTAGAGGAAACTAATTAATTAGCCAGGTCCGGCCCATCCAGATCTCATGGCTGCGCTGTTAAGCCGGGTTACAGGCTTCGAGAATCGGGTCCTAGGGATCCAGGCAGGATATGTCTAGCATGAGCCCCGAACCAAAAACCAAAAGCAGCTGCCGAGTCCCACGGCACAAAACCACCAATACGGGTCCATCCTGCCAGATTTACCTAATAACCATGTTACTACAAAATTACCATGTCCACATTCATTTCATAATGCATTAATCAAGATTATAAACATTTTAACTCTCATCCCAACCATGACTGCAGGGCTAAGCAAGACACCTACCCGAACATCCCAAAACAGGCGACAAGGATAATATATATACAAATTCTAGTAAACCCTAACATGGGATTCAAATTAATGACAAGCATGCATCTACAAGATCTAACTACTCTAGTACCAAAAGTAAAATAAAGTAGGTGCAAGATGTTCAAGGACACTTGCCTTCGGACTGGGTCGAATCCACTGGGTCGCAAGGATGGTCTGGAGCGTCCTCGAACTCCGCACTCTCTGGCCCAAGCAACATACATGGCACATACAAGCAAAATAAATAACAGTACAACAAATAGTACCAAAACAGTAAACTAATAGATCTACTGCGTAGACAACGGGATTATGAAACTAACGCAAGTTGAACGGGTCAATTCGGAGTTAAAACGTGAAAGTTATGAGCATTTGAAGTTGAATGGCAAAACTGTAAATAGATTGAACTTTTTTTTTGTATTTTAAATAATTCAAAACTGAAATTAAAACAGCGCTGGACTGGGCCTCATTTTGGAGAAAGGTCAGGGTTTATATTGAAAGAAAACGCAGACTCAAGGAATAGTAGGAGTGGACGGCGGGTTGATTCAAGAAAAAGGGAGGGTCTCTTTAGCAAAATGGCATCGGCGAAGGGGTATCTTCTGTTTTCGGCCGTTGATCCGGCGACGTGTGGCTGTGATTAGATCGGCGAGGCGGAGCGATGCGGTGGACTGCGCCTCGTTTTGACGCAAACGGAGGGGTCTAACTGTAAGTTCTCCATGACTCAGTGCACAGTGCCGATAGGAGTGCGGGTTGGTTTCTAAAAACGTGAAGGGGTTTTCTGCAAAACCACCATAGCCGGCGCGTGCGTGCTTGCGTGCACGCCACTTGGCGGGTGCGGACGAGTGCGGTGCACCAGCTGGCGGGGTGGACTACTGACGCGGCGACAGAGCGTCTGTTCCACGGTCCCATGGACGCGGCTCATACCGCTTCGCGTTGGATCTAATCTACACCGTTGGTTCGGATCTGGACGGCGTAGGGAAACAAAGAGGGAGAGTGCTCGCCGCCGGTGCCAGAAACGCGGCGGTGCTACAACCCCAAGCGGCAGCGCCATGACCGCGCGACTCGGTCTTGAGCTATGGGTCGCTAGATGCTACAGGAAAGGGTGGAACGGGACGGGGAGCTCACCGAGACTTCAGTGGTGCCGTTCTTGGCGCCGATTGCAGTCCGGGGAGGGTAGATTCCTGGCGGAGGTGGACGGCGATGGAGGAAGTGTCACGGCCTTGCTTGGAGACACCCTTAGTGGTCCGTGGAGACCGCAGGGAATCGCGGAAACGGTTGTAGAGCTCACGGCGGCTGGATGGTGTTGTCCTCGACGCCAAGGGACCTTCAGAGGCTGCTGACGCCGAGGCGGTCACGGTGATGGCGATGGTGTTGGCGGCTGGAAGGAGGCGCTAGGGTTAGGGAGAGCGCTCGGGGTTGGGAGAGGCGGCGGCTGTGTGCTTCTGCGGAGTTCCGGATCCGTTTATGGGGTGAGGAAGGGAGGGAGGGGGGGGGGGGGCGTGCGCGCAGATGGCGGTCGAAGCCGGTGCGGAAGACTCGCGCTGGCCGGTGGAATCGGCAACTGGAGGTGGATGATGACCTGACAGGTGGGGTCCAGCCGTCAGCGGCAGGCGCGCGGCTGCGTCGCGGACCCGCGTGGCAGTGGCGAGGGCAAGGCGGGGGTGTGGCATCGCTAGGCCGAGGCGAGCGGGCCGGCTCGGCGTGCTGGCGCGCGAAGGGGAGGAAGTGGGCCGGCGCGGGGGAGACAGGCCGCACGGGGGGAAAGGAGGTGGGTGCGGGAGGGAGACTGGGATAGGCCAGGAAGAGGGAGTGAGAGGAGTTGGGCCGGCTGGGCCGTGGGGGTGGGCTGAGGGGAGAAATGAGGTCCAGTTGCCCTGTTTCTCTTTTTCTTTTCTTTTGTAAACTCCTTTGAAATCCAAATTCAAATCAATTTGAAAATCACATAGTTGTAAAATTTTGGAAATATTTTCCCTAGATTTTGTAAATAAAATTTAAGTTTGATTTTTTTTACAAACTTTTATAAATCTTTTTATTGCTTTTCTAAATAGAATAAATCCGATTCGCCCTATACGGGTTTAATAAATCTATTTTCCACGCAATAAAACATGCAACGGCATGAATGCAATATGACAATATTAAATAAATTTTATTTTGCTCCTCTAATAAACTAGCCAACCTAATTAATTTCTAATTCCTTTTATTAAATTGGGGAAAAAATTAAATCAGGGTGTTACACATATGCAAGACCGAACTTGCATATATCAACCTTCCCGTGGATCCGCTCAGACCGGACCGGAGCCGCGCCACCCGGGAGTACAGTACACCACCGCCCTACCTCGGCCTTGCTGAGTCCGTCCAACAGGGGACCGAGCAGGGTGGGTACACGCTACTCCCGCCATCTCTCCACTCCCAGTGCGCGGGTGCGCCGTTCCAGTAATAGCATAGCCACAGTAGGGCTTACCGTAGCATGTGACCAGTACTAACAAATAGTTCTCGATCCAACGGGCCAACAGCGGACGGGCCCTAGGCGACACAGACGGAAACACTACACCAGGACTCCATTCCTGTGCAAGTTACCAGCCCGGTCTCAGTTTAATAGTTATCATCATATTGGGGTTCTCAGGACCCATAGACAGAGTCGAAGAGAGAACAGGTAAACCTATATCTCGCGAACGATGAAACCATCGATCGACTTCTACCGAAGTCTAAGCATTGCTAAGAATTTGGGATCGTCTTATCGCTACTAATGGGATATCATCAGGGGATTATCTGGAAATCCAAGGTATTCATGCAGCAACGGTTTCGTTCAACTCCTACTTACTTAATGCACATTCCACAAGACCTGCAGTGTAATAAAGTATTTGTAAAACAGAGAGTGGGTGTATGCACCGGGGCTTGCCTGTGTTGCAGAGAAGACTAGGATCACCGAAAGATCCACATAAGTTAGTTCCTTATTGATTTGAAGTCGAATCTTCCCGAAGAAGCTTGTCCGACGAAGTTCTCCTTCTGATGCTTGATCACTGGACCACCCCGATCTCAAGTTTGCTCAACACGGCCATTGACTCTCTCGTATGAACTACACGTATACATTGATGTATGCTTTAGTATGATGCAATGCATGCTAAGGTGCAGGACAAACAAATGCATAACAAAAGTTAACACAAGATCATAAAGGTCGAGGACAACTTTCCACCATGGTAAAGTTGCAAACCAACAAAACCAACTTGTAACCTACTAACTAGTGTTCCTAGGGTAGTGTGTTATTTTCATAAAATATTATTAGATGGATTAACTAAAGTGTTTAAGAGTGTATCACAAACATCAGTCACTGCCATGGGATCTCGAAGTGGGGATGTCTCATGGTCTTCAATCAAGACATTTAACCATACACGGTGTGCAAAGCAAAACTTAATTGTTTATTAACCATTTTTACAGTTGTTGGAGCAGACTACTCTAGTTCACCTTAAGCAATGATAGGTTATACTAACTTTTCTAAAAGTTCATTAAGTTAGCTATCACTTCATTTTTATCATCTTTAAGTGATTCTAGAGTTAAATAAGTCAAATAATACAATGAAACACTGCAGTCCAGATTTTGGACAGATTTGCACAATCAACTTGCTTTATCCATAACTAGAGTTCTAGACCTCCAAAAATAGTGGTTGAGGACAATTTGGAAAGCTTCTATAAATGTCTACAAACTTGTTATTAACATGGAAGGTTGATTCTAAACTTAACAAGCTCAAACAGTGCAAAGAAAAAGTTCTGTCCAGAATTTGGACAGATTCCAACACCGCACAAAGAACAGCCATATCTGGAGTTTCCAAATATTTCAAACTATGAACCTAGACTTTTCGGAAAGCTTAACAAATTCTCTACAATTTTTCTATAATACAAAACAGCTGATTCCAAGATCATATGGACCAAACAATTCATTTCGTTAAACCTGTCCAGATTCTGGACAGATTCAAACACTACTGTTCCACAGACCATATCTGGAGGTCAGGAATATCAATATACGTGATCTAGACCATTCTGGAAAGCACATGAAGTCCTCTACAACTTTCTTGTAATACACCAGATCAGATTCACAAGTTAAATACCCCAACAGTTCAGTTTTCACAAACTGTCCAGATTCTGGACAGCAGCACAAACCAGATTGAACAGAGCATAACTCCCAGTATATTTATCCAACAATTATGAAATTTTAGGAGCAGCTAGATATACAAGATTACTACAACTTTGCTATACAACACTTTGCCAGAAAACTAGACTGTCATAGTGATATCATTTTCCCAACAGAACTGACCCAAAAAGTAACAGGAACAATGCAAAGCAATTTTTGTGTCAACAACATGATCACAATGGTCAAGCGCTTAACCCATAACTTAGCCATTCGGTAGGGATCTTGACAAGAACACAAATACATCCCTGCATAACATGTCTCTATTTAACGGAAATTAACTCATTCATATATTAGTTGCTAATTAACCATTTAGCTTGTTTGGATCAACATAACCATGGTACTACCCAACAAAGGATTTCTCCTAACCCAATATTTCTGTATTAAATGGCTCATCAACATAGCAGTGACCTCTTAACACGTGACAATATGATAGCAGAAACAAAATTACAGGATTAACTAAATCAATCAACACCTATTATTTAATTAAAGGTTTAATTATAAAGGCTTAAAAATTTATTTTCACGAAAGGGGCTCAAATTTTTATCAGAGATATGTTATGTGTTGAAAAGTACTGCAAAATTGGTTTCACAATTTTTGGACCTCAGGAACAGCCTACAGAAATTATTTAAAGTGCATTTGTTAATTATTTGACTATTTTAATACCCCAGTAAAACTTGTCCAAATTCAAAGTTTCATATTTTTACAATTTTCTTCACATCTCAGAGAGGCTACACAAAAATTTTCATGATTTTAGGAGCTATAATCAAAATACAGCAAAAATAACAAGTTGCTGCACTATTCATATGCGCAAAATGAAAAAAACCCTAACGCTAAGCCACTGACAAGCGGGACCGGGTCGTCAGGCCAGTCTCGGCCTTGACCAGCGGCGCGGGGCGCGAACTCGAGGCTTAGGCTCGACCTCGAGGGTTAGGCTCGACCTCGGCCTTGTCCAGCGGCGCGGGGCACGCACTTGAGGGTCAGGCTCGACCTCGAGGGTCAGGCTCGACCTCGGCCTTGTCCAGCGGCGCGGGGCGCGAACTCGAGGCTTAGGCTCTTCCTCGAGGGTCAGGCTCGACCTCAGCCTCGACCAGTGCGCGCGTACGGGGCGTGACTTCGCAACGGCGGCGTTGACCACCGGCCGTTCTCGCCGGCGGCGAGGCCAGGGACAAATCCGACACCACCGTGACACTCACCTACGGCTTGCAAACACGTGGGTGGGCTCGGACCGGACAGGGAGTGACCATAGACGGAGCGCTCGTGACGAAGGCGGCTCGGCCGCACTGTTCCCGGTTGCGCGGCGGCGTTGACCGCCGGCCAAACTCGCCGCGACGAGGCCAGGGAACCAACCGAGGCTACCCAAGCGCTCTACAAGGCCTCGCGAACACATACAAGGGCTCGGACGGGGCTAGGGACGGTCGGAGAGGTGGTGTCCGCGGTCATGGCGGCTCGGCCGTACCGAGCTCGACGGCGCGCCGGCGTTCCGGCCAAGGCAACGCGGTAGAGACCAAAAGGACGCGAGTATCGGCACCAGGGGGCTCACCTAGGATTGGTGCTTGCGCTAGCTCGGTCGGAGAGGCTCAGAAAGGTGGAGGTCGATGGTGGCGGCGATGGCAGAGCGGCAGACGGACTCCGCGACGGCGTTCCGCCCACACCGGCGTGGTAGCGACCTGGAAATCGAGCCGATGATGATCAGTGGGCCAAGGAGAAGCTAGTGGTGTAACCAATTTTGTTCAAGAGGTCTCGAGCTCACCGCGCGACGGAAGCAGTGACCGCGGCGGCTGTTCACCGGAGTCGGGGAAGAAAGACTTCGTCCGGGCAATGTGGGCGGTTGGGGTCTGAATCAAAGGGTTGGGGAGCGGCACGGGGTTATGGCGGAGCTGTGAGTGAGACGGCGACAACAGAGGAAGCTCGACGACGACGGACTTCGTCGCCGGAGTTCCCTGTCCCGGCCGGCGCGAACAGAGGGAAAGAAAGGAGTGGAGCACGGCGATGGAGTGGTATATAAAGACGGCGAGGAGCTCAGAGAGTGCGCCAGCAAGTTGGGCATGCAAACGGAGAGAGGGGCGCGTGGATGAGGACGTGTTGGCGCCATAGAGCGCCGCGGCGCGCGGTGGCCGCCGTGGACGCCATGCAAGGCACCATGGACTGTAGCTACAGTGCAGTTTGTCCCCTTTTGAATTGCGACCAAAATTTGAACTAAAGTGCAAAATCTGTAAGAATGAAAGTTGTTCAGAATTTTGTGATCTACAAACTTGCTTATAGAATCATGTTCCAATTCGGCCTAGTTTTTGAATTATGGTTTGAATTCAAATTTGCCTCAAACTAAATTCTCAAATTACTTTAAAATTTTCGAAAGAAGTTCAAATTCTGTGAACATAAAAGTTGTCACATTTGTGATTCCCTACAACTTTGATTTAAGGACCAAGGTCAGATTCTTAATGGTTTGAATGTTGTAGTTCAAGGGTAGATTCTAGGGTTTAAACAAATTTGTTTCCATTCAAATCCTGTGCAGAATCTGTGTTAACTTTATATACCAAAGTTGTTCCATTCATTAGTATCTACAACTTTGTTTTAAGGGCCATGTCCAGATTCAGCTTGAATTTTAGTCTTTATCATAGGGCCTCTATAGTGACGTGTTTTCAAGAACCATATAACCCTATTAGTCTATCTTCACTATTGATTAGAGCAAAGGTTGATCCAACAAATAGTGCCTTAGTTGCCCCAAGTTTATTTTAGAAAATTCATTTTAGAATTAACCAGAGTTTTCTTAAGTTTGGTTTTGGGTCGTCATTTCATGTGACACATATAGCACATTCATACAATACACATAATCAAACATGGAAGTCATCACATATGATATGCTTATATGCCATGACACTAGATGATTATGCATACTATTCACCACACTTAGAGTTTTGAATTAACGCTTAACACCGGGGGTGTTACAGCTCCTCCCCCCTTAAAGAAATCTCTTCTGGAGATTTTAGAAGCACCTAAAGTATTGGGTTAAGTAATGGAAAAGGAAATGTGTCAAGAAGGTTTGAAGACAAGGAGTTCACAAAGCAGTTGGGGTTGGTTTTCGAGTTACAACCAAGAGTTGAATACAGTTGCAAACAATAAAGTAGTGGACATTTTGGTGGAACAAGAAGGATTATTAAGAAAGAGGCCGTACATTGGTTGCGGGCTATAATGGATCACGACTGTTGACCTCGATACCAGCGCGCGCCCAGCGGAAACTTGTGTAGGCCGTCACACAAGATTCTCCGGGTTCCGTCGCGGCACCGTGGTCACGATCATGGCACCACAATAGAGCACAACTTCTGTAACTCTCATCTTGTATTGATGAAATTATAACCAAATCCAGCGTTGGTTATAATTACAAGGGTTTAAAGAAAACTGGATGAAATAGGGCTCTGAATTCCCTTCCGGGCATCCAGAAATGAAAGTACGTTAATGGTGAGCTAGAAAGAATCTTGACCAATGGCTTGGATATTAGCGAGCGCCCAGCAGTAACACCATATGCGTCCATAGGTGACCCCAGGTTTCGACGCCTTTATCCAGTCCACGGATCATGGTTCCTTCATAGGACACAGTCTCAGTAACTTTCGACCACCATTCATTGTTTTCACAGTATCAAACAAATAGCATGTGTCAATTTAAGGTTTGACACGCACATCAAAGAGGAATCAAGGAGGTTACCGTGATTCTGATTTATGTAGTGGAATATATAAGGATATCCAAAGTTCTCAGGGATCAGAACTTAGAAAATGGGTAACAGAATCTAGAGACGGGTTTCTATTTGGGGATCATAGCTGCTCTCAGAATTAGGTGAGAAAGTTTAGCACATTTTTTTTAGTATTATGTATGATATCATGTATGCTCATCCTATACGGCCTCTCACAGTTAGGAGTTTTCTACCTCCAACATGTTAGTTAGATATAGGGCTATACTTTATACATTAGCTTTCCTGGTGTCTGTTGTTGGAGTCACTAGTAGCTCCACAAGGTTTTTCGGCAAGAAATTGAGGAAAGAGCATTTTTAGTTTGTTACTTTCAAAAACTTTTAGATTAAGAAATCATTTTGAAGTTTTTCAAAAGTAATGTTGTTACTATTCCCCTCCGAGGAGGATCCTGCTCCGATACCATTTTGTGGCAGAACCTCCCGGCAATGTGGCCCACCTGCACACATCATCATCTCCCAGAGCTCTGATGACCGTGCACATGTACCACGTTACTGGAAAGATCCGTCGGGTGTCCCTGAGAGAACCCCGAATTATCCACGAGTTACAGGATCATCCTCTATTTGAGTGAAATAAGTACAACATTACAACAGTTGATACAAAAATAACATCGGAGAGCGGAAGCAAGGTAAGATAAACTTTTACAAAACATGAATAAGTTACATTTCAAATAAACTTTACTTGGACTGCGGAAGAAGAGCAGCACTACAGAGCCTGACATAGGTAGAGCACCTAAGTCGAAGAGAGAAGCACCGGATCATATCGAGCCCACGGACATGATCCAGATAGACACCACAAGCTAAAACCTGCAACAGGGGATTAACAAACCCTGAGTACATGAGGGTACTCAACAAGACTTACCCGACTAAGAAAAAGACAACAAGGGCATGCTGGCTTAAGGGATGTAGTGGGGCTAGCAGAAGAGAAGAGCTTTGCAGAAAAGCTTTCTACTAGTTCATCCTATTTTCAAGTTTTAGCGGTGCATTAAGTTATTAAGCAGTATCCACTTTGCACCTATCTAAATCAAACACTTGTCTAAGCATCACATCTCATGATAAACTTTTCTTGCCATCATCTTCACTTGATTAAACTACGCTGAAGGTGCGAGGACGAGTCTCCTTTTCTCGTGGAGCAAACGACGATTCGAACCGCTTGATCTACCCAGCTGGGGCTTCCTTATCACACGACATATGCAAGACCGAACTTGCATATATCAACCTTCCCGTGGATCCGCTCAGATCGGACCGGAGCCGCGCCACCCGGGAGTACAGTACACCACCGCCCTACCTCGGCCTTGCTGAGTCCGTCCAACAGGGGACCGAGCAGGGTGGGTACACGCTACTCCCGCCATCTCTCCACTCCCAGTGTGCGGGTGCGCCGTTCCAGTAAGAGCATAGCCACAGTAGGGCTTACCGTAGCATGTGACCAGTACTAACAAATAGTTCTCGATCCAACGGGCCAACAGCGGATGGGCCCTAGGGGACACAGACGGAAACACTACACCAGGACTCCATTCCTGTGCAAGTTACCAGCCCGGTCTCAGTTTAATAGTTATCATCATATTGGGGTTCTCACGACCCATAGACAGAGTCGAAGAGAGAACAGGTAAACCTATATCTCGCGAACGATGAAACCATCGATCGACTTCTACCGAAGTCTAAGCATTGCTAAGCATTTGGATTCGTCTTATCGCTACTGATGGGATATCATCAGGGGATTATCTGGAAATCCAATGTATTCATGCTGCAACGGTTTCGTTCAACTCCTACTTACTTAATGCACATTCCACAAGACCTGCAGTGTAATAAAGTATTTGTAAAACAGATAGTGGGTGTATGCACCGGGGCTTGCCTGTGTTGCAGAGAAGACTAGGATCACCGAAAGATCCACATAAGTTAGTTCCTTATTGATTTGAAGTCGAATCTTCCCGAAGAAGCTTGTCCGACGAAGTTCTCCTTCTGATGCTTGATCACTGGACCACCCCGATCTCCAGTTTGCTCAACACGGCCATCGACTCTCTCGTATGAACTACACGTATACATTGATGTATGCTTTAGTATGATGTAATGCATGCTAAGGTGCAGGACAAACAAATGCATAACAAAAGTTAACACAAGATCATAAAGGTCGAGGACAACTTTCCACCATGGTAAAGTTGCAAACCAACAAAACCAACTTGTAACCTACTAACTAGTGTTCCTAGGGTAGTGTGTTATTTTCATAAAATATCATTAGATGGATTAACTAAAGTGTTTAAGAGTGTATCACAAACATCAGTCACTGCCATGGGATCTCGAAGTGGGGATGTCCCATGGTCTTCAATCAAGACATTTAACCATACACGGTGTGCAAAGCAAAACTTAATTGTTTATTAACCATTTTTACAGTTGTTGGAGCAGACTACTCTAGTTCACCTTAAGCAATGATAGGTTATACTAACTTTTCTAAAAGTTCATTAAGTTAGCTATCACTTCATTTTTATCATCTTTAAGTGATTCTAGAGTTAAATAAGTCAAACAGTACAATGAAACACTGCAGTCCAGATTTTGGACAGATTTGCACAATCAACATGCTTTATCCATAACTTGAGTTCTATACCTCCAAAAATAGTGGTTGAGGACAATTTGGAAAGCTTATATAAATGTCTACAAACTTGTTATTAACATGGAAGGTTGATTCTAAACTTAACAAGATCAAACAGTGCAAAGAAGAAGTTCTGTCCAGAATTTGGACAGATTCCAACACCGCACAAAGAACAACCATATCTGGAGTTTCAAAATATTTCAAACTATGAACCTAGACTTTTCGGAAAGCTTAACAAATTCTCTACAATTTTTCTATAATACAAAACAGCTGATTCCAGGATCATATGGACCAAACAATTCATTTCGTTAAACCTGTCCAGATTCTGGACAGATTCAAACACTACTGTTCCACAGACCATATCGGGAGCTCAGGAATATCAACATACGTGATCTAGACCATTATGGAAAGCACATGAAGTCCTCTACAACTTTCTTGTAATACACCAGATCAGATTCACAAGTTAAATACCCCAACAGTTCAGTTTTCACAAACTGTCCAGATTCTGGACAGCAGCACAAACCAGATTGAACAGAGCATAACTCCCAGTATATTTGTCCAACAATTATGAAATTTTAGGAGCAGCTAGATATACAAGATTACTACAACTTTGCTATAGAACACTTTGCCAGAAAACTACACTATCATAGTGATATCATTTTCCCAACCGAACTGACCCAAAAAGTAACAGGAACAATGCAAAGCAATTTTTATGTCAACAACATGATAACAATGGTCAAGCGCTTAACCCATAACTTAGCCATTTGGTAGGGATCTTGACAAGAACACAAATACATCCCTGCATAACATGTCTCTATTTAACGGAAATTAACTCATTCATATATTAGTTGCTAATTAACCATTTAGCTTGTTTGGATCAACTTAACCATGATACTACCCAACAAAGGATTTCTCCTAACCCAATATTTCTATATTAAATGGCTCATCAACATAGCAGTGACCTCTTAACACGTGACAATATGATAGCAGAAACAAAATTGCAGGATTAACTAAATCAATCAACACCTATTATTTAATTAAAGGTTTAATTATACAGGCTTAAAAATTTATTTTCACGAAAGGGGCTCAAATTTTTATCAGAGATATGTTATGTGTTGAAAAGTACTGCAAAATTGGTTTCACAATTTTTGGACCTCAGGAACAGCCTACAGAAATTATTTAAAGTGCATTTGTTAATTATTTGACTATTTTAATACCCCAGTAAAACTTGTCCAAATTCAAAGTTTCATATTTTTACAATTTTCTTCACATCTCAGAGAGGCTACACAAAAATTTTCATGATTTTAGGAGCTATAATAAAAATACAGCAAAAATAACAAGTTGCTGCACTATTCACATGCGCAAAATGAAAAAAAAAACCTAACGCTAAGCCACTGACAAGCGGGACCGGGTCGTCAGGCCGGTCTCGGCCTTGACCAGCGGCGCGGGGCGCGAACTTGAGGCTTAGGCTCGACCTCGAGGGTCAGGCTCGACCTCGGCCTTGTCCAGCGGCGCGGGGCGTGAACTCGAGGCTTAGGCTCGACCTCGAGGGTCAGGCTCGACCTCGAGGGTCAGGCTCGACCTCGGCCTTGTCCAGCGGTGCGGGGCGCGAACTCGAGGCTTAGGCTCGACCTCGAGGGTCAGGCTCGACCTCGGCCTCGACCAGTGCGCGCGTAGGCCAGGGACAAATCCGACACCACCGTGACACTCACCTACGGCTTGCGAACACGTGGGTGGGCTCGGACCGGACAGGGAGTGACCATAGACGGAGCGCTCGTGACGAAGGCGGCTCGGCCGCACTGTTCCCGGTTGCGCGGCGGCGTTGACCGCCGGCCAAACTCGCCGCGACGAGGCCAGGGAACCAACCGAGGCTACCCAAGCGCTCTACAAGGCCTCGCAAACACATACAAGGGCTCGGCTGGGGCTAGGGACGGTCAGAGAGGTGGTGTCTGCGGTCATGGCGGCTCGGCCATACCGAGCTCGACGGCGCGCCGGCGTTCCGGCCAAGGCAACGCGGTAGAGACCAAAAGGACGCGAGTATCGGCACCAGGGGGGCTCACCTAGGATTGGTGCTTGCGCTAGCTCGGTCGGAGAGGCTCGGAAAGGTGGAGGTCGACGATGGCGGCGATGGCAGAGCGGTAGACGGACTCCGCGACGGCGTTCCGCCCACACCGGCGTGGTAGCGACCTGGAAATCGAGCCGATGATGATCAGTGGGCCAAGGAGAAGCTAGTGGTGTAACCAATTTTGTTCAATAGGTCTCGAGCTCACCGCGCGACGGAAGCAGTGACCGGAGTCGGGGAAGAAAGACTTCGTCCGAGCAATGTGGGCGGTTGGGGTCTGAATCAAAGGGTTGGGGAGCGGCACGGGGTTATGGCGGAGCTGTGAGTGAGACGGCGACAACAGAGGAAGCTCGACGACGACGGACTTCGTCGCCGGAGTTCCCTGTCCCGGCCGGCGCGAACAGAGGGAAAGAAAGGAGTGGAGCACGGCGATGGAGTGGTATATAAAGACGGCGAGGAGCTCAGAGAGTGCGCCAGCAAGTTGGGCATGCAAACGGAGAGAGGGGCGCGTGGATGAGGACGTGTTGGCGTCGTAGAGCGCCGCGGCGCGCGGTGGCCGTCGTGGACGCCATGCAAGGCACCATGGACTGTAGCTACAGTGCAGTTTGTCCCCTTTTGAATTGCGACCAAAATTTGAACTAAAGTGCAAAATCTGTAAGAATAAAAGTTGTTCAGAATTTTGTGATCTACAAACTTGCTTAAAGAATCATGTTCCAATTCGGCCTAGTTTTTGAATTATGGTTTGAATTCAAATTTGCCCCAAACTGACTTCTCAAATTACTTTAAAAATTTCTGAAGAAGTTCAAATTCTTTGAACATAAAAGTTGTCACATTTGTGATTCCCTACAACTTTGATTTAAGGACCAAGGTCAGATTCTTAATAGTTTGAAAGTTGTAGTTCAAGGGTAGATTCTAGGGTTTAAACAAATTTGTTTCCATTCTAATCCTGTGCAGAATCTGTGTTAACTTTATATACCAAAGTTGTTGCATTCATTAGTATCTACAACTTTGTTTTAAGGGCCATGTCCAGATTCAGCTTGGATTTTAGTCTTTATCATAGGGCCTCTATAGTGACTTGTGTTTTCATGAACCATATAACCCTATTAGTCTATCTTCACTATTGATTAGAGCAAAGGTTGATCCAACAAATAGTGCCTTAGTTGCCCCAAGTTTATTTTAGAAAATTCATTTTAGAATTAACTAGAGTTTTCTTAAGTTTGGTTTTGGGTCGTCATTTCATGTGACACACATAGTACATTCATACAATACACATAATCAAACATGGAAGTCATCACATATGATATGCTTATATGCCATGACACTAGATGATTATGCATACTATTCACCACACTTAGAGTTTTGAATTAATGCTTAACACTGGGGTTGTTACAACAGAGGTATTGTTCACTATCTCTGCGGATCTCAGTAGCTACAGCAGAGAATGGGAAGCAAGAAACCCTAAGTGAAAGTAGCAAATGGTTGAGATAGTTTGGGAGGTGGGTGTCTCCCCCTACTTATTCTAATTCTAGTTCCCACTCTACCCCTATTAATTACAGAGCGAACCAGCTAAACCCTAAGGTTATTTTGGACCAACTCGAAGTAGATGTTGATCCGACGGCCACGCCCGCGCAATAGGTAGCTTCACCTCGACGCGACCTCACCGATTGCCGCCACGTGCCGCCACCGCTCTGCTTGTCCTTTTCACGGACCTCGCCCACCGGTTTTGAGGCTTAAACCGGGAAACCCGTCTTCACGACCAACCCCCGGTTTTGAGGCCCAACCCGGGAAACCCGCCGTCCAACACCTGAGTTTTGTAGCCCAAACTCAGAAACCCGCCAGCGCCCAGGTTTTGAGGCCCAAACCTGGAAACCGTCCTCAGCCCGAGTTTTGTGGCCCAAACTCGGCAAACCCGAAACACCCAGGTTTTGTGGCCCAAACCTGGAAACCGTCCACCGGTGGTTTTTTTGTGGCTTAACCACCAAACCGAGCCGCAGAGGGGATGCACCGTCCGTGCACCCCGTCCACCGACACGTGTCCCCAGGTCCTCGACCCGAGCAACACCGTGCCCCGCAAGTCTCCGCTCGTCGCTGTCCCAGGCGGTCAGCCACCACAGCTGATCCTCAGGCCACCAGTCCCTCAGTCCAAGCCTCACGTCCGTCCTTCACCGCTCCCGGTCCATCGGCAGGGCATATCTCTACTTGACCTTCACCTTGCCTTCGATCACTGTATACGTGCTCGACACCTGCACAACACAAGCCAAAGAACATGCGCATCAAACCAGTTGACAATCACTCATCACTCATGATCCGACATACACCCATGTATCCGCAATCTCCCGCTTGATGAGTGCATTGTCAACTACCAACAGAAATCATATGAAGGTAGAAGAAGAAAGAAGAAGGAAGAGAGAGAACTCGACCAAATGACCCAAAAGCATAGCAAAGCCGAAGGAAGGTCAAGTGGAATGAGCAAAACAACTTGGTCCCCAAAGACTTGGGAAACGGCTCGACGCAACCAAGCAAAGCGAAGCTAGCCCTCAAGAAGAGGTAGAACAGGCTCAACACTGCAAGCAAGAAGGCTCGATACCAATTGAAATATCAGTCGAGATTCAAGCAAAATAGAGGTAGCCCTTAAGAAGAGGCAGAACGGGCTCAACACTGCTAGCGAGAAAGCTCGATACCAAGTGAAGAGCATATAGCAAAGGTTGCTAGTCCCTCAAGAAAGAGGCAAAGGCTCAACACAACTAGCTACCAAAAATGCTCCAAACCAGTTGGAAAAATGCTCCAAACCAAACGAGCAAACTCCCCCTCCAAAAATGCACACAACTAAGATATGATTTGACGAAATTTCTCCCCCTTAGTTGATAATGCACTATCAAGCATACATCTCCCTTCCAAATGCATATGAGCCAAAAATGCAAGTTAGTAGCTTCAGGAATATAGTCGATAGAATGAAAAGATGCTCTACAAAGCAGCATACACAACATGCTAGCAAAGGCTCAAACTGATCACCAAATATGAAATATGAACATATGAGCAAAGAACAGTTTTAGCCAAAAAGTATTCACCATCAAAATAACACTAAACATGTATAGGCAGGAAGTCAACCAAGTGCTAAACATGTATACAGGGTGAACTACCCCTAGCAAAGTTCAATCATCATGCTTACAAAATGAATCATAGACTCGTGTTTTCAAAATTTTATCGGAGTTGCAGCGGTGAAATTACACAAGTTCAAAATGAGCATGTGATTGTGAGAGGTTGAAAGCTTGTCATTGCCTAACTTTTCAACCGAGCTAAGCCTATGTAAAAGAAATCAGAAGCTTAAAGCAACGGTTTCGGTCATACACTACACGGCTCAAGTTTAACTCAATGTGCAATGAGAAACAGTCTCGATACCGTAATGTGCTGACAAGCAATCCCATCTCGATCTTTTCAATTCACTTAAAACTTGGTACAAATTTATAACAGAATATGAACATACCAAGTAAGTGAATGACTCAGAACTAGAGACATAGCAACCTAGCATATATGAAAAGCACGAGTGATTTCAACACATTCTACACATGCTAGTTGTCAATCTCAATGGTGAACAAATTTCAAATTTTATGTTCATTAAGCATATTCACCATTCATTAAATAGCTCAGCTCACAACATGTATTAGTGATCAGAAAGAGCATAAGCTACAAGCATCATCATATAGCATCGGAGCATACTAGACAGAGCATAGTTACATTCTAAATATTATATACATGAAGCTTACAATGCAAAGACTACTCTATCAGAAACAAAAATAAAACGAAAGAAAAAGAGTCAGGCTATGATACAACCACCAAAATATTTCCCCCATCTAAAAGGGAAAACACACACCAAGCTCACCTCTCAACCGATTAAAGGTTGATTGGTCCAAAGGCTTGGTCAAAATATCTGCCAATTGATGATGAGTATCGACATGGCGAAGGTCGATATCACCCTTCTCATAATGGTCTCGCAGAAAATGAAAGCGCACGTCAATGTGTTTGGTCTTAGAATGCAATACGGGATTCTTAGCAACGCTAATTGCACTCGTGCTGTCACAAAGCAATGGAACTCTATGCGAGCTATTAGAAGTGATAATGGTTTCGAGTTTAAGAACTCGGATTTTGAGAAGTTCTGTAACTCTTTGGGTTTGGAGCATCAGTTTTCTTCTCCCTACACACCGCCACAAAATGGTGTTGTAGAAAGGAAGAATCGGACCCTTGTTGAAATAGCCAGGACGATGCTCGATGAGCATAGGACTCCTAGGCGGTATTGGGCCGAGGCTATGAACACTGCATGCTATATTTCCAATCGCATTTTTCTCCAAGCTTTCTTGAAAAAGACATCTTATGAGTTGCGTTTTGGAAAACAACCCAAAGTGAGTTATTTTAGAGTTTTTGGTTGCCACTGTTTTATACTCAAGAAAGGCAACTTGGACAAGTTTGAGTCTCGTTCTTCTGACGGTGTATTTCTGGGTTATGGCACTCATACTCGTGCATATCGTGTATGTTGATGGTCTTTAAACACTTGTTTTACCATCAACATGTTACCCTAAAATTCACCAAAAAGGCATGAAATGTAGTCAAATAGGTTTCAAACTAACTGAATTCCACATGTCCATAGATTTTGATTTGAATGCAGGATTTGAACCAAATTTGGATATTTGAACCACCAAAGGCCAAGCCCACTCAGCAGGGCCCATTTGGGCCTCAGGGGGGTGGCGCCCGCCACTTGGGTTGGCCCAAGTCCACTCCCTGCCACGTCACCAATCCGTGTGACCTCCCCAAGGCCAAATCTTGGCCCTTGGTCACTAGGTCAGTGGCATCGGACGGCTCAGGAGGGGAGTGGCGTGGATCAAGACCGAATGGCGGTTATATGGACATGCAACCGACATGCAACCGCCTCTCTAGAGCTCCTGGATGCCGTTGAAGCAATGACGGTGCATCCAACGGTGAGAGGGGTGGCGGCCGCCACCTAGGGCTGGCGCCCGCCACTAGGGTTTGCCCTAGGTCGGCTAGCTGCCCCCTATAAGTACCCCCCTCACTCACGTGGGCTATAAATACCCCCTGGAGGCGTCACTTCATTTCACACAAGAAACACACCAAGCAAGAGAAGCAAGGAAGGAAAGAAAGCAAGGCTAGAGCTAGAGAGCTAATAGCTTAGGGTTTAACCAAGCTTAGGCAAGTAGGTAGCTAGTAGAGCAAGGCATCTTTGCCTCATTGCCCTCGCGGAAGCGCTGCTCAAGGCTTATCTCAAGAGTAGAGTGTTGACACCAGATTTTTGCACGCACGAGGATATGACAAGTGGACCCAGCCAGCAGTGAGGAAAAGATTTCGGCAAGCGATCAGGCGGCTGTTTGGTCCTCAGAGTTTCGACAAATGCCTGTGCGGTCGGCTATCTTGCAAAACGGTGACTCTGTTCGAGAAACGAATATGGCAAGTAAAGCCGACTTACACGAGAAGACACGTGACAGTGAAGTACGCCGAGAAGAATAGAAATAGAATTTGTATCTTTCCAAAGTTTCATTATGTAAGTCGTAATCATCTAGGACTCATGTTTCATCCAGGGTATAAATATAAGCCCTCGACCATTGTAAAATTGTTCACAACCATATCAATACAAATCGGCCCCGTGCCACCTTTGAGTCCTTAGTCGTGTCGTCGATTTCTTCGAGAGGAATCATCGATTCGTCGACCTCCATAAGTACCGGCAACCTTGCTATCATGTCTAGTATCATGCGGTGGATTTAGATATGATGCACGTAGTCTCGTATGTTAAGCTTAGTATCGTGCGGCGGATTTAAGCTTATGATGGGAAGTTTTTGCTTATGCCTTGTATCGTGCGGCGGATTAAGTCATGAGTAAAAATAGTTATCGGCTCTATTAGATTTGGCAGATCCAATAGATTCATTAAGTTATCATTTGTTATATGTTTTATTTATTTAATTCTTGTAACACTCTTTTGCCCAATCTAGATTGATCTTTGTTCGGCCTTGTCACACGAGTTTGCTTGTGCTCTCTTTTAATCATAAGATCATGATGGCTGAATCAACTTTCAATCTAGATTGTCACATGTTGTGGGTTCATGCATGTCAATCATGGTTAGGCTTTGATGAAACTAGGTGTCGTGCGGTAGATGCAGATTTTAGATTAGTTTAATCATGCTTGCTTGTTTGTTCCTTCTTCATGGACCCCAATTCGGCTGGTTTGCCGATTTTGGTTAAGCTTACACGAGTAATGAGCCTTTATAGATCTGTTCAAATATATGCATGCTTTTAGCTTGTTATAATTAGATTGTATCATGCGGTGGATTAATCTAATTATAAGAAGTGGTGTAGACTTATAGCAAGTGGTATCATGCGGTGGATTAGCTTTGCTTGAGTTTATACCTGACCGGTTTATGAAGACTAAACGTGCGGCAGATTAGATGGATTAGCCTATGCATGTGTTATTTGAATAGATCTATATTTGCAAGTTACCTGTTTATAATATCTCTAATTTGTTCAAGCATGTCTTTCTTTACATATGCATTCGGCAGTTAGTATGCTTTACATACTTTGTTCTCATACTAGCCGAATGACTTTATGAACTTGCTCTGACAGACAACTTCGATAGTTGTGTGTCGTCGTGATTGGCTTTCAAAGCCGTACATATGGAACTGTCTAGTTTTATCCGGCATGTTCCAAAGGTATTCTCATAGTTTTTTTCTCCCTTGTTGGTTTCAGGTCAAACCGACTGGCACGTCTCCGGGTTCAGCACATTCCGGACACCCGATTGAAGCTAGCTTTTTGGCTTGCTGTGTGCTTGGCGTGAGGTGTCACGTTTTGCGTCAACACACATTTTGGCATGCCCGGTGGGACCACTCTGTTTCAAGATGCCTGAGATCAGTGACGATCAGGTTCTAGATGTGACCATGGATGATTTGTCACCAGAGATGAAAAGTTTAGTACAACAGACTTGTGATGAACTTCAGAGCAAGTGCCTGATGACTTTCTCCAAGAACAAGAGCAGCAAAGTCTTCCAGAAGCAGCTGTTCCCAAGGATTCTTCCTCACCACCAACACGAGTCATTCGACGACACTGAAGAGGAAGCTATCCAGAAGATGACCGGAATAATGTACAAAGCTGTATCAGAAGCCATGACCAATCATCAGTCAGCTTTCTTGAATACCTTTCGTGCTATCATGGTTAGCATTTTCGGTCCAACAACGGATAAACGCTTTGAAGAAGCTGTTCGTCCAATGCAAGGACCGTTGTTGTTCCCGGTACCTCAACGTCGAAGGATTGCCGAAGAGGGCGGAGCCGGCCCAAGCACAGATGGGATGGTTCCTCATGAGACACAACAACCTCCCCAAACTTATGGCCAAGTCACGTTCAGCACCACAGAGAATGTTCCTCAATCTGCTTCCAGAGTGTCTCCTGCAGCGAACAGGATACAAAGGAATATGTTTGGAGATGGATATCAGGAGTTCATCGATTATAGCTCAATTAATGCTCTTCCACATCCAGGCTACAAGAGTTCAGCAGGACTACATCTTGGGGGGCAAGCACAAGCGACTCCTGATTCGAGTATTGATCTCATCATGCATAGGATGGCTGATATGATGCAGAATCAACTCGGCCTAAAGCCAAAGAATCAGTCATATGCTTACAAGTCCCCTTACCCAGAATGGTACAATCGGGTAGCACTTCCTCCAAGGGTAAAGCCTCCTACTGATTTCACCAAGTTTTCAGGTCAGGATGACACCAGCACTGTAGAGCACATCAGCCGATACTTGATGCAAATTGGAGAGGCATCTATAGATGAAGCTTGGAGGATTCGATACTTCCCGTTGTCGTTAACAGGACCAGCCTTCTCGTGGTTTGCTTCTCTGCCGGCAAATTCTATCAATACATGGGCAGAGCTGGAACACAAATTCCACTCGTATTTCGTTACGGGCACCAGTGAGAAGAAGTTGGTCGATCTTATGAGCCTGAGGATGAAACCTGGCGAGACGCCACAAGAATATCTACGCCGATTCAGGGAAACCAAGAATCTTTGCTATTCTCTGAATTTGCCGAATGACCGATTGCCGGGGATAGCTGGCATGTTGCCGAGTATCAAAGAAGAACTATTCGGCATGGAGTTTGATGACCTCGGGCAGTTATCACAAAGGTTGGCAACGATGAGTAGTCAAGCCCAGGGATTCAAGAGGAATAGTCAATTCGAGAAGGGCGACGTGGCTGCCGAGATGTATCAGGCTTTCTTAGAAGAAGCAGCCGAATATAATGATGAAGATGAAGTAGCTGCAGCCGAGATAGTCTGGGCTAAAGAGCCGACTCAAGTCAACCAGCGATGGCTGAGGCAACAAAAAGGTACTTATGACTTTGATGTTTCCAAGTCAGATAAATTATTTGAGTACTTGTTGAAGGAAGGACGCATCAAGTTGTCGGAAGGTCATCCTATGCTGCACCCTGAAGGGGTCAAGGACAAGAAGTATTGTGGTTTCCATAATACCAAATCCCACTCTATAAATGATTACCGAGTGTTCAGAGTGCGGATCCAGAAAGCTATCCAGGACAGGCATCTGAGGTTTGATGGAAAGATGAAAATTGATGGTAGCCCTTTTGGACAGAATACTGTGTCCTTCTCTGTTAATATGGTTAATGCAGCTGATCCCAGGGGTAAGAGCAAAATGAAAGTGTTAACCTCTGATAGAGCGAGGGAAGCTGCTGCCGTTGACCCTGATCGGCAGATTACAAATAAAGAGCTTCAGCAAAGGGTTCGGTTCCAAAATAGCCGAACTGAGACGGGTGAAACTTCTAGACCCAGGGTCATGACGCGTATTCTGTTGAATAAATGGCGTCGGAAACAGGAACGGTACCAGAAGCAGAGACTTTATGAAGAACAGAAGTTCCTAGAGAAACAACGAAGGTACGAAGAAGAGATGTACCCAGAAGAACGAGAAGATATGAGGGAGCAAGAACAGTCTCATTGGGAATGTTCGTTCTTCCAGTATTGTTGGAAGGAAGGCTTGAAGCTGCCTGTTAAGAACAACTGCCCTGAGTGAAGTAATTAGTACTCTGAGTATAGGCAGCCTCAAGTCAACCTCCGTTCTGTCCATGAAAGGCTTGGGATATGAAACCCTGAGGACGATTGGCGCATAAAAATAAATAATTTCGAGGATCGGCAGGGAAGAGGATTTGCCGATCGAAGGTGGACTCGCACTGGAGAAGAGGAATACCGCGAGTATGTCTGGCAGAAAGGACAGTGGTGTCCACCAGGATTAAGAAAGAGCCAGAAAAGGAGAGTGCAGCGCCTAAGAAACAGAGAGTTAGAGCTAGCATGTACCAAAACAAAACGAGTTTGGTGTCCTAAAGAGAAGCCGGATGGAGGTGATTATTCGGCTGATGTATGCATGGCGTTCTTTATCCCTTCGGAGTTCATAGCTCCCGAAGGTCAAGATGTCCAGGACGAAGTGTATTCAGATTTTGATGTAGATGAATTTCAAGACTTGTTGGCTCATCTCGTCTTGGCTCAATGGGCGGTATTTGATAAACCAGCTAAGCATCGACACTTGAAGCCGCTGTATATGAGGGGGTATGTTAATGGCAAGCCATTGACCAAGATGTTCATTGATGGAGGAGTTGCCATAAATATCATGCCATATACCACCTTCAGAAAACTCAGGATGACAAATGAGGACCTATTGAAGACCGACATGGTGCTGAGGGACTTTGCTGGTAATTCTTCTGACACTCGGGGGGCAGTTCATGTTGAGTTGACGATTGGATCCAAGACTTTGATTACTACCTTCTTCTTCATTGATGGCAAGGGGGCATACAGTTTGCTGTTAGGAACAGATTGGATACATGCAAACTGCTGTGTGCCGTCAACTATGCATCAATTCCTCATCCAGTGGGTTGGAGATGACATCGAAATTGTCCATGCTGATGATTCGGTGAGTGTTGCTAATGCAGAGCCCATCTATTGGGAATATGATGGTGTCGAGTGTTTTTCTGGAAGAGCTTCGAAAGCAGGTCATGTGAATGTTTTCGACAAGGACCAACAGCCGATTCAAACGATCGGCTTTTAGAGTAATTTTTAAATAATCCAACTGATGGTAATGGAGAAGAATTGAGACCAAGTTTCATGTCGGCTGACAAGGAATAAAGTATTGATGATGAAGCCGAAATAGGACCAATGTGTGCCAAAGTTTGGGTCTCGAGCGTTTGAAAAATTCTGTTTATTTCTCCATTACCGAAGCTCAAAGAAAATCAAGAGTTCACGTGAAGTGACGTACAACGGAAAGTCTTGGTGAAATTGAAGAATATATGAAGGCGTTTCTGCAACTTGGTGATCGTTTGAAGTTGTGCGTGGCGGCCGATAGCCTTGTAATGGGATCGGCCCTTATTTTAAGTTTAAAGAAAAGATGAGTAACAACTTGCCTTAGCCGAAAGTATTAGACCCAGAAACGGGCAATCGGCTATAAATATGTTTTTTATGAGCTGAAGCTTTGGCACTATTTGTTGAAAAAGCCGAATGCGTGGTAATTGTATACGAGACAGATTCAGGAATATTTGTGTACAGCCGATGTAAAAGCATCGCCTTTAGCAGAAAAAATGTTCTAAGAATTTAAGTTATAGCCGATATTATTTATCGCCTTTAGTTCAAAAATATTCATGACCCTGGTAACCCTAGCGTTTTTCAAGTAAGCAGGTTTATCGGGGGAAGAGAAGGGTGAAGTGCAGTAAGTGAGATGCCGAGTGACATGACATATCAGAGATGAGATCTAGTCGGCTAAGATGACATCATACATTCGGCAAGTGTTCTTCTGAAGAAATGTTGCAATCGGAGAGGTCACTAGGGAATCGAAAGATGCAAATAGGCATTATTCAGAGAGGAACAAGTTCCATGTGTTACAAGCTTCATTCGCAGATTTGTCCTAATACAGACTACCTTAGGAATAAGTTGTTCACAATGGGTTGCAGATCAGTGATCCCGGCAATAACAGCGGCATGGCCATCATAAATCTCAAGATCTTCAAATTCATCCGGGTCGCCTAAGAAACCAACTGGTAGGGAGGAGTAATCTTCTTTGGTCCAGAAACTCATTGCTGCTAGCCCAAAGGAGACCCCGGCGTGCACACCTTGGATGACGGCCTGATCTATGCGGCCATCCACAACGTTAAGACGAGCTTCGGCTGAGTCCCCATGGGCGTTCACCTTGATAGCGATTCTATTAACCGCCGCTTTCAGACGGCCATTCTCTGCAGAAAAGGCTAGCAAAAAGAAGGGATGCATCAGGCAGGACAAAGCTCAACTGGAAGGAAGGACCAAGACTCTGCTAACCTGTAATGATGCTGCAGAGCTGTTTCCGTTGGTCTGCCGATTCAGCTTCCTCAATGCCATGCTTCTTGAATACATCTTCTGGTTCCTTCTGGGCTTTATCCCTTTCCTCACAGCACCGAAGAGCGTCCAAACAGGTCTGCTAGAGTGGATCATCAAACTCAGAATCTGGTGGCTTGGGAAAAGGTTAAAAGAAGATATTGGATTTACCATTTCTAGAGAAGGAACCCAAGCTTCACTAGAAGAAGACCTCACTCTGAAAGGGAGGTGGACAGCGAATCAGAGATAGACAGGCGAGAAAAGCTACCGCAAGGGGGCAAGAAAATCAGTTTTTACCCATAATGCCGGTGAGTTGATGCTGGCTATGGTCTGTTGCCTACCATTGATGGAAAGCTACCGCAAGGGGGCAAGCGAATCAGTTTCTTCCTGCTCCGTCTCCAATAGGATGCTGGCTATGGTCTGTTGCCTACCATTGATGGAAAGCTCGGGCAAAGGATATTTTTTCTCTGGCTTGAGCTAAAAACCGAGAAGTGGAGAACTTACAAATCAATGTTCGATTGGGGTCAAGAGTGACGGCCTGCGCAAGGTCATATTTATAGGACTATGGTTTGCACACTGAAAATCAAGCATCAAGATAGAGTTTTTCACAGTTTATGGGCCGTTATTGGGCCAGGATGGATTTTTGATGATTAAAGAAGGTTATGACTCCAGAATCGGGAAGCCGATAAGATTCGGTTAAGAGATGTTCAGTTTCGGCTAATTGGGAATTCATGTTATCATTTAGCACTGAGGATAGAAAGCTAAAAACGGAGAAGTCCTTTAAAAGAAGTAATCAGTTGCAGCGATTACTTGCAGGACAGAGATGATTAGCATGATTATCAATAATAGCCGATGTAATATGCATCGTCGCTGGGGTAAAGATAAAATTAATGATCGGTGCGCGAAACAGGACGCATATTGATGTCGAAGGATCAGTCACAGATTGATTTTTGAAGATCGAATCAGAAAACTTCTTATTTACAAAAGAGGGAACAGATTACAGTGAGAGTAATCAATTCGTCCAATCCATCCTACGCCTAATAGGGAGGAAGTGATCGAAAGAGTCGGCCAGGTCTATTCCGGCATCCTTCATATCATCCACAGAGTGTTCTACTCTATCTTATAGTTCTTGCTCGCAGACATCAAATCTGCGGTAGTCAGCGCCAGAATGTATCCTTACAGCGTTGAAAGAAAGTGCCGCACCGTACCCCATGCCGGCCCTAGAGATGATGGGGAGGATTCAGTTAACCTCATTCACCCGCTTCATAGGCGTCGTACCCGCTACATCAGCCGTAATAGCGAGCTTGGTGACGGCAGCTTCAAGGGCGTGGAGTTTGGCTGCCAGAGCTGAAAGGAGGAAGAATGAATAAAGGCGTGAAAAGAGAATAAGGAAAGAAATGAAGAAAAAATACTTACCGATGGCTCGTTCCCGAGCAACGTCACGCTCTCGAGAGATTCGGGTAATCTCACGATCCTTTCCCTCCAGAGCAAATTGAAGATCTGCAAGCTTCTGAGTCAGGTCCTCGGGGAGGTCGTCACCGGTTCTCCTGAAGGAAGCAACGATGTAAGAACTGCTGCTTCATTTTTTGGAGCAATCAAGAGATGGAAGAAAGGAGCAACATCTTCTTAGAGGTGCTGGAAGGACCGAGCTCAGAGCTGTGTCGGCTCGCTATGGAAGACATCCTCTAGATTGGAACGAATGTTGAATAGGAGGAAAAGAGGGGTTTTTGAGTCAAAGCAGGGGAGTTCGGGATGCACAAGTCTAACCAAAGTGAAGGGAGATTTTAAAGGATCTCAAGAGGTGCATCGAGAGATGAATCGGTGGGCGAAATAATTATGACATGCAAGATTTCTACAAAGGTGGATGCTTCCGGGGATTCCACGTATGTATATGGAGAAAAGGAATTTTGGAACAAATATTTGTCCCAAAATTAGGGGCATGTGTTGACACCAGATTTTTGCACGCACAAGGATATGACAAGTGGACCCAGCCAGCAGTGAGGAAAAGATTTTGGCAAGCGATCAGGCGGCTGTTTGGTCCTCGGAGTTTCGACAAATGCCTGTGCGGTCGGCTATCTTGCAAAACAGTGACTTTGTTCGAGAAACAAATATGGCAAGTAAAGCCGACTTACACGAGAAGACACGTGATGGTGAAGGACACCGAGAAGAATAGAAATAGAATTTGTATCTTTCCAAAGTTTCATTATGTAAGTCGTAATCATCTAGGACTCATGTTTTGTCCAGGGTATAAATATAAGCCCTCGACCATTGTAAAATTATTCACAACCATATCAATACAAACTGGCCCCGTGCCACCTTCGAGTCCTTAGTCGTGTCGTCGAGTTCTTTGAGAGGAATCATCGATTCGTCGACCTCCATCAGTACCGGCAACCTTGCTATCATGTCTAGTATCATGCGGTGGATTTGGATATGATGCAAGTAGTCTCGTATGTTAAGCTTAGTATCATGCGGCGGATTTAAGCTTATGATGGGAAGTTTTTGCTTATGCCTTGTATCGTGCGGCGGATTAAGTGATGAGTAAAAATAGTTATCGGCTCTATTAGATTTGGCAAATCCAATAGATTCATTAAGTTATCATGTGTTATATGTTTTATTTATTTAATTCTTGTAACACTCTTTTGCCCAATCTAGATTGATCTTTGTTCGGCCTTGTCGCACGAGTTTGCTTGTGCTCTCTTTTAATAATAAGATCATGATGGCTGAATCAACTTTCAATCTAGATTGTCACATGTTGTGGGTTCATGCATGTCAATCATGGTTAGGCTTTGATGAAACTAGGTGTCGTGTAGCAGATGCAGGTTTTAGATTAGTTTAATCATGCTTGGTTGTTTGTTCCTTCTTCATGGACCCCAATTCGACTGGTTTGCCAATTTTGGTTAAGCTTACACGAGTAATGAGCCTTTATAGATCTGTTCAAATATATGCATGCTTTTAGCTTGTTATAATTAGATTGTATCATGCGGTGGATTAATCTAATTATAAGAAGTGGTGTAGACTTATAGCAAGTGGTATCATGCGGTGGATTAGCTTTCCTTGAGTTTATACCTGACCGGTTTATGAAGACTAAACGTGCGGCAGATTAGTTGGATTAGCCTATGCATGTGTTATTTGAATAGATCTATATTTGCAAGTTACCTGTTTATAATATCTCTAATTTGTTCAAGCATGTCTTTCTTTACATATGCATTCGACAGTTAATATGCTTTACATACTCTGTTCTCATACTAGCCGAATGACTTTATGAACTTGCTCTGACAGACAGCTTCTATAGCTGTGTGCCGTCGTGATTGGCTTTCAAAGCCGTACATATGGAACTGTCTGGTTTTATCCGGCATGTTCGAAAGGTATTCTCATAGTTTTTTCCTCCCTTGTTGGTTTTTAGGTCAAACCGACTGGCACGTCTCCGGGTTCAGCACATTTTGGGCACCCGATTGAAGCTAGCTTTTCGGCTTGCTGTGTGCTTGGAGTGAGGTGTCACGTTTTGCGTCAACATAGAGGCGTGCGAGTGATCGGTCCTGGAGTTGGGAAGAGTCTTCCTTCATCTCCAGTTCTGGTTTTGCTCTTGTATCTCAAGCACTTTACTATATTCTAGTTCATCATTTCAAGTATTACTTTATTCTACTTATCGGTATTGAGTAGTATACTTGATTGATTGCTTGAGTGCCTAGCCATCCTACAGTTCAATTCACTTAGCCATAGTAGTTAATCTCTAGTGAGCTTAGTGTTTGATCTTTGCCAATAGGTTGCTTAGTTAGTTTTGTATTTATCTTATTAAGTCAAGTATTTGCTCTGACATCCGCAAGGGTGTCTCTATTCAAAGCTAGGGTAGAGATAGTTAGAATATAATTAAGCGTGGTGCTTAGTTATAGACTTACCTTCAGATACGGCTGGACCCCCAGATAGTTGTGGTAGCAAGCAAGTGGTGACAGCCCTGTGCGCCTTGAATTCCACCACGTAGTTGGCCCAGTTTAACAGTAAGGCTCGTTGTGCTAGCGTTCAACCTAAGTCAGTGGTAAAGGCTAGTACACCTCGGTACTTGATAAGATAGGAATAAAACTTTACTTAACTTGGTTGCTTTATTGACATTTGCCTATCTTGCTTCGTAGTTATCTTGTTTCGTAGTTATCTAGGATTAGTTAGTAGTTATTAGTTAGTTATATTAGTTATCCTTAGTTATCTCATTCCCCTTGTCTACCTATCCATCCACCCTACCTTACCATTCATTTCATCTTTACCTATCCACTCATATATTCTTTCTAGCCTTTCATCTCCTCTTCTCCTCTTCCCCTTTTCTTATTCTTTGACTCTCATCCCCTCCTTGACTCGACTCATACACCACCCTAGCCTTCCCTTGGGATCAAATAAATCGACACCTGGTACTCCCAGGAGAAGTGCTACTACGATAGTTCTGTGCGCTTGCAGAATCTCCTCCTGGTAGATTGCAAGCTCTCTAGCTAGCTCCTACTAGTGTCGGGATTGACAACCCCATTTGACATTAGTAGATAGCATTTCTGGACTTGCTTCAAGCATTTCTGGCGCCGCTGCCAGGGATAGACTCCATAGTCTACTCCTAGTAACGACGTTAGCAAGTGTCAACAAGCATTTCTAGGCCGTTACCGGGGATAGTTGCCTAGCTCTATCTTTAGTGAAGTTAAGAACTACCAACAAGCATTTCTGGCGCCGTTGCCGTGGAAGGCAATCGGTGTATCGGTTGAGTCTGTGTCGAATTTATCTTCGTTTAAGCTCCGGCTTAGTGAATCCCATCTTACCCCATTCTTTCTTTCCTTATTCCTTCTTATCTTTTTCCTTCATCTTCTTCAACTTCTTTCTTTCTTATCTTGTTCTATCTTCACAATGGCCAACAAGACCATTCATGAGTTTTCTGCTCCTTCTGCCGCCAATGTAGCGACAGGACCAGACATGGTCGAAGCCAACCTCAATTTTGAGTTAAAACTGGCTCTGATCACGATGGTCCAAGCTAGCCCGTTCTGTGGCAAAGCTCATGAGGATGCCAATGCTCACCTCCAACAATTTTTGGAGATTTTCGGCACCTTCACCATTAAGGGGATAACCCAAGAAGCCATCCGTCTTCGTCTCTTTCCCTTTTCTCTCCTAGGAAGAGCGAAGCAATGGTTCTATACCAATCGCAACGCTGTAGATACGTGGGACAAGTGTTCCAATGCTTTTCTCGCCAAATTCTTTCCGATGGGCAAGACGAACGCTCTTCGCAACAAAATCTCCAGCTTTACGCAACAAGCCGAGGAATCTATTCCCGAGGCTTGGGAGAGAATGCAAGAGTACGTCACTTCTTGTCCACACCATGGTATGGAGGACTAACTATTGATCCAGAACTTCTACCATGGCCTAACCCCACTCTCTAGAAGCCATTTGGATGTCACCGCCGGCGGTGCATTCTTTTCTCTGAATGTTGCAGATGCTAAGGCTCTCATAAAGAAGATGGTGTCAAACCAAGGATGGAATGACGAGAGACTGCTGCGGATACATGGATGTATGCCGAGTCTCTAAGTGATGAGTGATTGTCAACTGGGATAATGCGCATGTTCTTTGGCTTGTGTTGTGCAGGTGTCGAGCACGGATACAGTGATCAGAGGCAAGGTGAAGGTCAAGTAGAGACGTGCCGTGCCGACGGACCGGGAGCGGTGAAGGGCGGACGTGAGGCTTGGACTGAGGGACCGGTGGCCCGAGGATCAGCTGTGGTGGCTGGCCGCCTCGGACAGCGACGAGCGGAGACTTGCGGGCACGGTGTTGCCTGGGTCGAGGACCTAGGGACACGTGTCGGTGGACGGGGTGCATGGGCGGTGCATCCCCTCTATAGCGTCGGTTTGGTGGTAGAGCCAGAGAAAAACCATCGGGTGGACGGTTTCCAGGTTTGGGCCTCAAAACCTGGGCGCTGATGGTTTCCGAGTTTGGCCGCAAAACTCGGGCTGAGGACGGTTTCCAGGTTTGGGCCTCAAAACCTGGGTGCTGCGGGTTTGCTGAGTTTGGGCCGCAAAACTCAGGACACGGTGGGCTGGTTTCCCGGTTTGGGCCTCCAAACCGGGGGTTGGTCGTGAAGGCTGGTTTCCCGGTTTGGGCCTCAAAACCGGGGGTGCGACGTCCGGGAAAAGGACGCAGAGCGGTGGCGGCACGTGGCGGCAATCGGTGAGGTTGCGTCGAGGCAACGCTACCAGTTGTGCGGGCGTGGCCGTCGGATCCACCTACCATCGAGTTGGTCCAGAATAACCTTAGGGTTTAGCTGGTTCGCTCTATAAGTTGTTAGGGGTAGAGTGGGAATTAGGATTAGTTAGAATTAGGATAAGTAGGGGGAGACACACACCTCCCCATCTATCTCAGTCATTTGCTCTTTGCTTCTAGGGTTTCCTTCTCACCCAATCCCCTGCTGTAGCTAGCTGAGATTCGTAGAGAACCATACCTCTATGTACTGGAGATTTTGAGGAAGTGAGGCAGTATCCTCACTGTTGTAGCGTGTGGTAGCAACACGGTTGCAGATCAATGTGTTGATTCGCGTTTTGGTTCGTGTTCTTCGCGTTCTTGGTTTCTCTGCGATTTTCCCGTCACTCGATCTCCCTCTCTACTGCGTCTTTGCGAAATCCGTTTGAATCAGCTTGTTCTTTATAGTGAGGAGATCATTTCGACCAAAGGAATTCATCTAACTCCTCACGAACAAGTAGATCGGGTTGATTTCATTTTCGTGGCGCTTTTTTGGTTCATACACCTTCCCCTTCGATTTCCCGTTGATTAAGTTGATTTGAGCGGATGATTTCTTGGGGATAGTCTCCTAACTACCTCGTGATCATCCTCTCCAAGTTTGGGATCAAGGGATTTTGGTTTGAATCGATTTGGGAGTGATTTGGGTGAAGGGCGATCAAAATCGCCCTCACTGGACAACCGCGGACAGTCCGTCACCTGACCGGCGGATAGCCCGGGCGTCGGGGAGCAGCCGAATCAATGGCTGTGTTCTTCGGCTGATTTGGCTTTGGCTGACCAGCGGACAGTCCGTAGTTCAGAGCCGCGGACAGTCCAGAAACTGTCCAGGGGACTTCAGCAACTTTGCTGTTTGGCGAGTTTTGCCGGCGGACAGTCCGCCACTCGCTCGCGGACAGTCCGGGATTTGCCTGAAGGTTGAGTTTTGGTGCGTTTGCTCTCCCGGCTTCTTTGCTTGGTTTCCGGACTTCACGTTTGGCCCTAGAGTTGACCAAGGAACCTCTCTAGGTATCTTTGCTACTTGTTAGCTTAGGTATTTAGGGATTTCTCGACGTAGCGGCCTATCTACGTTTGGGACTTGGTTTTTGAGGAACGAACTTGCTCCGTTGCTTTTTCCATTTGGTTTGCTATCGCTTTGTGGTGCCTCGCTGTGATCCTAGGGATCATCCACCCTCTTCCAAGGGTCGTGGGCATCACGGTTTCGGTCGTAGCTTCTTGGAGTTGATTTTGGGACAATTGGCCAAAGTTTTGAGAGAAATTTTGTGAGCTCCCATTCACCCCCCTCTGGTCACCTTGCTAGTGCTTTCTCGGTCCTTCAATTGGTATCGGAGCGGGTTAAGGATCTTCCACCTTAGCCGGATCCAGATCCACAGAAGACCACATGGATCGCGGCATGGGCAAACCGCCGTTTTTCGATGGGATGAACTATGCGTATTGGAAGATACGCATGTCGGCCTATCTGCAGAGTTTGGGTGCTTCCATTTGGGATATTTGCAACTCTGCTGATTACGTGGTCTTGGCTGCTCGTGTCTCTCAGCTTCAGATCGATGAGCACGATGCCAATAGCCGAGCCCGTAATGCTCTTTTCTCATGTCTGAGCATGATTGAGTTTGATCGACTTTCTCACCTCGCTACGGCTCGGGAGATTTGGGCTACCCTCATGCGTTTCCATGAGGGAACCTCTCAAGTCAAAACCCGTCTCTATGAGTCATTCAAGCGAGAGTATGAGAACTTTCGACATATGCCTGGCGAGAGCATAGAAAGTTTATTCGCTCGCTTTCAAGTGATTGTCAACAGGATGAGGGCTAACAAGGAGTTGTTGCCTTTCGATGATCATGAGAGGGCTTTGAAGCTTTTGCATACTCTTGATCGGTCGGTGTGGGATTCCAACGTTTAGGCGATCATCGAATCGCCTAACTATGAGACCCTCACGTGCGACGAGCTCTTCAGTAAGCTCAAGTCCAGTGAGATCGATGCCATGGCGAGGGCTTCTTATGAGAATCCTTCTGGCCCGACTATGGCTTTGCTTTCTGGCTCTTCTGCTAACCCCTCTGGAGGTTTTGCACTCTCTTCTCTCTTTTCTATCACAGAGGAGAAGCTGGAGTCTTTGGGGGATGACGAGTTGGCTAAGCTCGCCAACCGGTTCTCGCGGTTCCACAACAACCGCATGAACCGTCGCCGCGGAGGAGGACGCTCGGGATGCTACGAGTGCGGCGATCCCAACCACTTCATCGCCAACTGCCCGAAGAAGAACAAGCAAGTCTTCGACAAGGGCGATCATGGGCACAAGTATGACTCCGGCAAGCGCAAGGAGAAGTACGTCCCCGCAAGGCACAAGGGGAAGGGCGGCTTCAACAAGGAGTACATCAAGACGAAGTACTTGGAGAAGGCCCAGGCTGAGCAGCGTGCTTTCTTCGCCACGCTCAGTGACGTCGATGACTCGGATGATGACTCCGCTTCCTCAAGCGACGATGAGTCCGAGAAGAAGAAGAAGAAGATCGAGGACAAGCTGAACGGTCTCTGCTTCTTTGCCGACGACGACGGCTTCTGCACCATGGCCCTCGGCAAGGAGGTCGACGGCGAGCTGGAGGAGACCCCTCGCGACGACGACGATGACACCTCCCAGGTATCTCTGACCCCGATGAGCTTTCTGCTGAGGTCGAGAAGCTTACTGCCGCGCTCCGTAGTCAGGATAAGTTGCTTAGGCATGCCGCTAGAGAGCGCAAGGAGTTTAGGTAGAAGTGGGAGGATGCGGTGAAGGAACTTGAATCTGTCAAGTCCACCGTTGTTGTCACCGAGGAGGAGGAGTGTGAGATGTGCACCACGCACATGACTGACCTTCTCACTTTGAGAGGTAAGTATGCTGCATTGGTAGGAGAAGTGGATGAGCTGAAGGGTAGACCCTTGCTGTTGGGTGCGTGCAAGACTTGTCCTGTCTAGCAATCTGAGTTGGCAGAGAAGAATTCCAAGATTGTGTCTCTTGAAGAGGCCAACTCAGGTAGCACATGTGTGGCTAGGTGTGTTCTTTGTGAGGGTTAGGAGATGGAGATTGCGAACGTGAAGCATGACAAGATGCAAACTGAGGAGGAAAACACATACCTTTGGACCATCTTGTCATGGGTGTCTAGTGGTGAGCCACAGCTCGGGATGATGATCTCCCAATTCAAGTGAGCTGCTAGAGGTCCTGGTGTAGGTTTTGCTCCGGGTGTTGATGGTTCATCTTTTGGGAAGATTGGAGAGTCGAGTGGTCTTAACCCATGTGAGAAGCCCAACTCCACCACTACTCCCAAGCTTACCAAGATTCCACCCAAAGAGCCACTCAGGCCTAACACCAAGGATGGGGTCTTTGTTGAGCCTCCAAGAGCTCCACCCAAGAAACAAACATGGGCTCCCAAACCAAACCATCTCAAGAACAAGCTGGACACCATGCCACCCATCCAGGAGGAGCTTATGCCACAGAAGGGCAAAGTGATCCACACCCACTACCGTGAGTACCAACAACCCCCTTTGAGAGCGGTGAGGTACCATTGTGTGCACTGTGGGTGAGATGGACACTAGAATGAGTTTTGCTTTCGGCGCAAGAGGGAGGCGCGCCGTGTAAAGGAGATGAACAACATGGACATGTACCATCCTTTCCATGATGTACATGTGCCTAATGTTTAGAGGCGTGCTGCTAGGCCTAGAGGTCCAAAACCTCAAGTTCCTAGGCCTAGGCAGCGGAGAGGTCATGCCCGGCGGGAGCCTACAGTGGTAGGCTATGGACCCCGTGGTGGTGGCTTTGTTGTAGAGCGTTATCCCCCACCGCATTTTGAGTATCGCGATGGACGCTCTTCCCTTAGCGGACCACGTTTTCCTCGACGTGGTGATCGCTTTCCCCGTAGGCGTGCTAGGAATGGTTTTTCTACTAACCGTTCTTTTGAGCAGCCGGCCCAACACTGGTATTCTTCCTACTTCACTAACCCCAGTGTTGGACCGTATGCTCACCCTATGTCTTTTTATTGATGTAGGTAAAACGATTGGAGAACGTTTGGTTGGTGGATTCCGGTTGCTCGAGGCACATGACCGGAAACGCCAAGTGGTTCTCCAGTCTTAGTCCGGTCGCCGGAAAGGAGATTATCACCTTCGGCGACAATAGCAAAGGTAAGGTTTTGTCTCGTGGGTCCGGGCGAGTTAATGAGCACTTTGTGTTGCGCGATGTTGCTCTTGTTTCTAACTTGCATTTTAACCTTCTTTCTGTTTTGCAACTCTTTGACGATGATTATGAGATTCATTTTAAACCGAATCTCAGTCGTATTTGGATCCTTAGGGCAATCTTGTTTGTATGATTTCGCCCTTTGGAAAAGTCTTTCGTGCGAATTTCTCAGAGTCTTTTGGCACTTCTCATTGTCTGGTGGCTGGACCTTCCTCCTCTGATCTTTGGAAGTGGCATAGGAGACTTGGACATTTGAGCTTCGACTTGCTTGCAAGGCTTAGTTCACTTGGCCTAATCCGAGGATTGCCCAAGTTGCATATGGAGAAGGATCTTGTTTGCCACTCTTGTAGACATGGGAAGATGGTTGTCGCTCCCCACCATCCAGTGACTCAGGTCATGACCAAGCGCCCTGGAGAGCTTTTGCACATGGACCTTGTTGGTCCGGCTCGGGTGAGCTCAGTTGGGGGGAAGTGGTATGTGCTTGTTGTTGTTGACGACTTTTCGAGATATTCGTGGGTCTTCTTTTTAGCTGAGAAGACCGAGACTTTCTCCTTTGCTCGCAATCTGATTTTACGTCTTCAGAACGAGTTCCCTTTGAACTCGATGTAAGCTATAAGGAGTGATAATGGTTCGGAATTCAAGAATT
Source organism: Coix lacryma-jobi var. lacryma-jobi (assembly GCA_009763385.1). Lineage (NCBI taxonomy): Eukaryota > Viridiplantae > Streptophyta > Magnoliopsida > Poales > Poaceae > Coix > Coix lacryma-jobi. The sequence goes on from CM019829.1 coordinate 52,638,630, forward strand.
CGGTTTTTGAGAAGTTTTGTAACTCTTTGGGTTTAGAGCATCAGTTTTCTTCTCCCTACACACCGCCACAGAATGGTGTTGTAGAGAGGAAGAATCGGACCCTTGTAGATATGGCCAGGACGATGTTTGATGAGCATAGGACTCCTAGGCGATATTGGGCCGAAGCTATGAGCACTGCATGCTACATTTCAAATCGCATTTTCTCCGAGCTTTCTTGAAAAAGACTTCTTATGAGTTGCGTTTTGGAAAACTGCCCAAGGTGAGTTATTTTCGAGTTTTTGGTTGCCATTGTTTTATACTCAAAAAGGGCAACTTGGACAAATTTGAGTCTCGTTCTTCTGACGGTGTGTTTTTGGGTTATGGCACTCACACTCGAGCTTATCGTGTACTTAACCTTGACACTAACCGGGTCATGGAGACATCCGATGTCACCTTCGACGAGACCATGGTTTGTCCTTCTTCTCGTTTTGAGCGTGCAGGTGATCATGAGGTTGGTGAGCCTCTTTTTGATGACGAGGACGAGGGTGTTGAAGGTATGGATGATCCAGCACCCCCTCCACCTGCTTTGCCGCAAGGAGCGGCTTCTACGACGACTCACGGCCCCGACACGTCTTCTTCCTGGGGGCCGTGGGATCCGCCACCCCGAGCGGTACCTCTTGTACCCGGGGAGGCACCAGCTACTGTTGAGGTGGAGATCACAACTGCACGAGAGGCGCCACGACACATCCAGCGCCAACACCCCCCTCAGCAGATGATCAGCAACATTGACGAACGTGTCACTCAGTCCAGGTCTCAAATCTCTCACTTTGCTTATTCTGCTTTTGTTGCTGATTTTGAGCCCCGAGATGTTGGACACGCTTTGACGGATCCGGATTGGGTCAATGCCATGCATGAGGAGTTAGATAACTTTGAGCGAAATCGGGTTTGGGTTTTAGTTCCACCTCCTCCAGACTTTAAGCCTATTGGGACAAAATGGGTTTTCAAAAACAAGCAAGGAGAGGATGGCCACGTTGTTAGAAACAAGGCCAGGCTTGTAGCGAAGGGCTATAGTCAGAAGGAGGGGATAGACTATGAGGAGACTTTTGCTCCTGTAGCTCATTTGGAGGCTATTAGGATACTCTTGGCTTTTGCAACATCCAAAGGTTTCAAACTTTTTCAAATGGATGTCAAGAGTGCCTTCTTAAATGGCTACATAGAAGAAGAGGTTTATGTTGAACAACCCCCCGGTTTTGAAAATCCCAAGTTTCCAAACCATGTTTTCAAACTCCACCAAGCTTTATATGGTTTGAAACAAGCCCCTAGAGCCTGGTATGATAGGTTGAAAACCTTTTTGCTTGCTAAGGGTTTTAAAATGGGATGTGTGGATAAAACGCTTTTTCTCCTCAAGCAAGGCAAAGGCACTCTCTTGGTCCAGATTTACGTGGATGATATCATTTTTGGTGGTTCTTCTCACGCTTTGGTTGCAAAGTTTGCAGATACTATGAGCAGGGAGTTCAAGATGAGTATGATGGGCGAGCTGACTTTCTTTCTCGGATTGCAAATTAAGCAATCCCGAGAAGGGACGTTTGTGCACCAGGGCAAGTATACCAAGGACTTGCAGAAGAGGTTCGATATGGGTGAGGCCAAGCCTCTTCCAACACCCATGTCGACCACGACGGCCCTGGATGCGGACAAGGATGGAGAAGCTGTGAGCAAGAAGGAGTACCGAAGCATGATCGGGTCGCTGCTCTAACTGACGGCGACACGCCCGGACATTCAGTTCGCGGTGTGTCTGTGTGCGCGCTTTCATGCATCGCCGCGCACTTCTCACCGTGAGGCAGTCAAGCGCATTTTCAGCTACCTTCGTTTCACACCTGGGTTCGGGATTTGGTATTCAGTTTCCTCCACCCTCTCCCTTTGCGGTTATTCCGATGCCGATTTTGCTGGTTGTCGCATTGAGCGCAAGTCCACTTCTGGGACTTGCCAATTTATCGGTTCTTCTCTTGTATCGTGGTCTTCTCGCAAGCAGTCTAGTGTCGCCCAGTCTACCACGGAGGCTGAGTATGTTGTTGTGGCTAGCTGCTGTTCCCAGTTGCTTTGGATGATGGCCACTTTGCGTGATTTTGGTCTGAGCTTTGCTCGAGTTCCTTTGCTTTGTGATAGCACGAGTGCGATTAGCGTTGCTAAGAACCCCGTGCTTCACTCGAAGACCAAACACATTGATGTGCGCTTTCATTTTTTGCGAGACCATTATGAGAAGGGTGATATCGACCTTCACCATGTCGATACTCATCATCAGTTGGCTGATATTTTCACCAAGCATTTGGACGAATCAACCTTTAATCGGTTGAGAGGTGAGCTTGGTGTGTGTTTCCCCTTTTAGATGGGGGAAACATTTTAGATCTTGTATCATAGACTGGCTATTTTTCGTTTGCTTTGCTTTTCTTTTGCATTTCAGCATACGCTTTTACATTCTGACCTTCATGCATATATTCTTTAAAATGTAATTATGCTCTGTTTAGTGTGCTCCGATGCTATATGTTGATACCAGTAGCTTATGCTCTTTCTGATCACTAATACATGTTGTGAGCTGAGCTATTTTGAATGGTGAACCTACTTAATGAACTTAAACATGAAAATGTTCACCATTGAGATTTGCAACTAGCATGTGTTGGATGTGTTGAATTCACTTGTGCTTTTCATATATGCTAGGTTGCTATGTCTCTAGTTCTGAGTCATTCACTTGCTTGGTATGTTCATATTCTGAGATAAAACTTGAACCAAGATAAGTGAATTGAAAAGATCGAGATGGGATTGCTTGTCAACACATCACAGTTTCAAGACTGTTTCTCATTGCACTTTGAGTTAAACTTGAGCTGTGTAGTGTATGACCGAAACTGTAGCTTTAAGCTTCTGATTGCTTCTGCATAGGCTTTGCACAGTTGAAAAGTTAGGCAATGACAAGCTTTCAACCACTCGCAATCACATGCTGAAATTTAAACTTGTGTATTTTAAACCGCTGCAACTCCGATACATTTTGGATACACAAGACAATGTTTCACTCTATAGCATGATTATTGAACTGTGCTAGGGGTAGTTCACCTTGTATACATGTTTAGCACTTGTCTGATTTCCTATCTATACATGTTTAAGTGCTAATTTTGATGGTGACTACCTTTTTGGCTAAAAACTGCTCATATGTTCATATTTCATATTTGGTGATCAGTTTGAGCCTTCGCTAGCATGTATGCTTTTCAGTGAGTCATTGGAGCTATACTGTTTAGAGCATCTTTGCATTTTCTTGACTATATTCCTGAAGCTGCTAACTTGCATTATGACTCATATGCATTTTGGAAGGGGGAGACCTCCTGTTGTTGGCCCTTTTGATGGTGCATTTTCTGAGGGGGAGAAAATTGCTTTCGGTTCCTTTTGCTTGTTGGTGCATTTTCAACTAAGGGCGAGAAAATTTGGACAAATCATGCCTCCTATGTTCAAAGGGAGAGGAATCGGTTGTGTGCACCATGCAAGGGAAATCATGCCTCCCATGTTCAAAGGGAGAGGAATCGGTTGTGTGCACCATGCAAGGGGGTGTTTGCTCGTGCTGAATTTTTGAAATTTCCAATTGTTTCGGAGCACTCTGCTAGTTGTGTTGAGCCTTTGCCTCTATCTTGAGGGACTAGTAGCCGCATCTTTGCTTCAGTTGGTTTCAATTGGTATCGAGCTTTTCAGTTGATGTCGAGCTTTCTTGCTAGTTGTGTTGAGCCTCTGTGCCTCTATCTTGAGAGACTAGCATTTTGTTTCGATTTTTCACTTGGTATTTGCTAGCGGTGTTGAGCCTGTTCTACCTCTTCTTGAGGGCTAGCTTTGCTTTGCATGGTTGCGTCGAGCCGTTGCCCATGTCTTTGGGAACCAAGTTGTTTTGCTCTTTCCACTTGACCTTCTTCGGCTTTGCTATGCTTTTGGGTCATTTGGTCGAGTTCTCTCTTCTCCTTCTTCTTCCTTCCTCCTTTTTATTATGATTTGTGTGGTAGTTGACAATGCACTCATCAAGGGGGAGATTGCGGATACATGGATGTATGCCGAGTCTCTAAGTGATGAGTGATTGTCAACTGGGATAATGCGCATGTTCTTTGGCTTGTGTTGTGCAGGTGACGAGCATGAATACAGTGATCAGAGGCAAGGTGAAGGTCAAGTAGAGACGTGCCGTGCTGACGGACCGGGAGCGGTGAAGGGCGGACGTGAGGCTTGGACTGAGGGACCGGTGGCCCGAGGATCAGCTGTGGTGGCTGGCAGCCTGGGACAGCGATGAGCGGAGACTTGCGGGCATGGTGTTGCCTGGGTCGAGGACCTAGGGACACGTGTCGGTGGACGGGGTGCACGGGCGGTGCATCCCCTCTACAGTGTCGGTTTGGTGGTAGAGCCAGAGAAAAACCATCGGGTGGACAGTTTCCAGGATTGGGCCTCAAAACCTGGGCGCTGATGGTTTCCGAGTTTGGCCGCAAAACTCGGGCTGAGGACGGTTTCCAGGTTTGGGCCTCAAAACCTGGGTGCTGCGGGTTTGCTGAGTTTGGGCCACAAAACTCAGGACACGGTGGGCTGGTTTCCCGGTTTGGGCCTCAAAACCGGGGGTTGGTCGTGAAGGCTGGTTTCCCGGTTTGGGCCTCAAAACCGGGGGTGCGACGTCCGGGAAAAGGACACAGAACGGTGGCGGCACGTGGCGGCAATCGGTGAGGTTGGGTCGAGGCAGCGCTACCAGTTGTGCGGGCATGGCCGTCGGATCCACCTACCATCGAGTTGGTCCAGAATAACCTTAGGGTTTAGCTGGTTCGCTCTGTAAGTAGTTAGGGGTAGAGTGGGAATTAGGAATAGTTAGAATTAGGATAAGTAGGGGGAGACACCCACCTCCCCATCTATCTCAGTCATTTGCTCTTTGCTTCTAGGGTTTCCTGCTCTCCCAATCCCCTGCTGTAGCTAGCTGAGATCCGTAGAGAACCATACCTCTGTGTACTGGAGATTTTAAGGAAGTGAGGCCGTAATCTCACTGTTGTAGCGTGTGGTAGCCACACGGTTGCAAATCGATGTGTTGATTCGCGTTTTGGTTCGTGCTCTTCGCGTTCTTCGTTTCTCCACGATTTTCCCGTCACTCGATCTCCCTCTCTACTGCGTCTTTGTGAAATCCGTTTGAATCAACTTGTTCTTTATAGTGAGGAGATCATTTCGACCAAAGGAATTTATCTAACTCCTCACGAACATGTAGATCGGGTTGATTTCGTTTTCGTGGCGCTTTTTCGGTTCATACGCCTTCCCCTTCGATTTCCCATTGATTAATTTGATTTGAGCGGACGATTTCTTGGGGATAGTCTCCTAACTACCTCGTGATCATCCTCTCCAAGTTTGGGATCAAGGGATTTTGGTTTGAATCGATTTGGCAGTGATTTGGGTGAAGGGCGATCAAAATCGCCCTCACTGGTCAACCGCAGACAGTCCGCCACCTGACCGGCGGACAGTCCGGGCGTCGAGGAGCAGCCGGATCAATGGCTGTGTTCTTCGGCTGATTTGGCTTTGGCTGACCAGCGGACAGTCCGCAGTTCAGAGCCGCGGACAGTCCGGGAACTGTCCAGGGGACATCAGCAACTTTGCTGTTTGGCGAGTTTTGCCGGCGGACAGTCCGCCACTCGCTCGCGGACAGTCCGGCAGTACCGCGGACTGTCCGGGACCTCAGGGCCGGACAGTCTGGGATTTGCCTGAAGGTTGAGTTTTGGTGCATTTGCTCTCCCGGCTTCTTCGCTTGGTTTCCAAACTTCTCGTTTGGCCCTAGAGTTGACCAAGGAACCTCTCTAGGTATCTTTGCTACTTGTTAGCATAGGTATTTAGGGATTTCTCGACGTAGCCGTCTATCTACGTTCGGGACTTGGTTTTTGAGGAACGAACTTGCTCCGGTGCTTTTGCCATTTGGTTTGCTATCGCTTTGTGGTGCCTCGCTGTGATCCTAGGGATCATCCACCTTCTTCCAAGGGTCGTGGGCATCACAGTTTCGGTCGTAGCTTCTTGGGGTTGATTTTGGGACAATTGGCCAAAGTTTCGAGAGAAATTTTGTGAGCTCCCATTCACCCCCCCTCTGGTCGCCTTGCTAGTGCTTTCTTGGTCCTTCAACTGCAACCCCGTAAGTGAGGTATACATTCCCTTAAGGATGCCGACATGATCGTGGCCAAGATGGACCTGCTGGCAAAGAAGCTGGACAGTTGTGAGAAGATGAACCAACAAGAGAGTGTCCAATCTCTGGAATCCTACATGACTTGTGAAGTCTGTGGTGAAACCGAACATTCTGGGAACCACTGCCCCGAGTTACATGAAGATCCGAACTTCATCATCAACAACAACAACAACGGTTTCCGTCAACAGAATCAAGGATGGAATCAGCCTGCAAATTCTCAAGGTAACAATTTATTCCCCCGCTCTAATTTTTAGAATTCTGATAATTTCTCATTCTTGAAGAATTTAGTTTACTCACAGAACTACTGATTTCTTGAATAAGAGATTAATGTCAAATGATAAAACCCTTGAGAATATAAATGCTAAATTGGAAGATTTCTCATCTGCTCTGAAAAATCAATTAAGTTTTGATAAGATGTTAGAAACCCAATTAGCTCAACTTGTTGCTATCATACCATCTTTTGAAACTGGCAAAATTCCTACTAAACCTAACATGGAAACTGCAAATATGGTTGAAATAAAATATTTTAACTATTATGAAGATCAAACCATGACTGTTAAAAAGGGTGATCCTGGTAGTCCCATAATTAGATGCTCAATCTTTGGTGAAGTCTTTAAAAATGCCATGTGTGATTTAGGATCGAGTGTGAACATTATATCTATGGATTTCTATGAAAACTCGTTCTTTCCACCCATGTCATCCACATCTGCCTATGTTGTGCTAGCTGATCAATCCACTTGCTATATAGAAGGAATAGTCAATGATTTACCTGTTCATATTAGAGGTTCCTATGTTCCTGCTGATTTCATAATACTAGATATGAGAAATAGGAAAGATGTGCCTCTAATCTTAGGTAGACCTTTCTTGAATACTGTGAATGCCTGCATATATGTGGGGAATGGTAAAATGCAAATGACATTAGGAGGGAGGAAGAAAATATTCTCTTTTTCCCGTGGTCCCGCATATGCCGCTAACATGCAGGAAGCAAAACCCGTTCGAACCAAGAAGAGGCGCCCAAGAACAAGGCGGAACAGAAAGAAAGAACCACCTCCTTCTGAGTTGTGTAATTCACATGACAAAGGAGAGGTGCCAAAAGAAGAAGAACCCGATGAAGTACTTGAAGAAGAAGCACCCAAGGAAGAAGATCCACCCGATAAAGGATGAAATTCCATGGATCTAAGGTATGGATTTACTTTTAAATTTCCCTTCAAATTTCCCTTTTTCAAATAAATAACATATGTCATGCATGTAACTAAAAAAAATCAGTTATCATTAGTTATATGCATAAGTATATGTTAACTTATCTAGATTAATAAAATATCATAATAGGATAGTTTCCCTTTTTCACAACATTTGATAGTTTCCCTTTTAATAAAATGAGAACAAGAGCTCCGACCGAGAAAGATGAAGACACTTCACCAAGCAAGAAGCCAGCTTGGGGGAGACTCCCGCTCCAATAAGGTATGTCTCAAGCCTACACTTTAAATTCAGTTCTTAAATTCTATATCTTTCGAATGCTACATGCTTGCCAAAGTAACCATTCCATGAATAAAATGGATGAAATCTGCTTAAACAAGTTGATACCTGAATAAAATTTGAAATATATCATACAAATGCTATTGTTATGGTTTGAATAACTAGTCTTGTCTAAGTTGTAGCTTTTGTGGGTTGCACATGCTTTAACTGAAATCATGCTTAGTGAATACAGTTAGTAAGAAATGGAGTCATTCTTTAAACTTGCTAAAGTGAAATTAGGACCTAATCTGGAGGATTTCTTTTAAAAATCATGAAAACCTTACTAAAAGTTCCTCCTGGATTTTATCACATCCCACCACTAGCCAAATATTTGTTAGTCAAAACCACAAAGAGCCTTGTCTGTGTTGAGCTTTGTTAGACCTCATAGATCTTAGTAGAGAAGCTTATCATATCTTTTGATCAAGATTCACACACCCACCATAAATTGCCTACTCTCCACTTTGGAACTTTGCAACCACCAAATGAATTGCTCATTCTCTACACTGGAGATATGAAATACCTTGCCAAACGTCCCATTGCTAGCCTTATGCTATTCCTACACTGGGAATAAGCATTTCTCTCCCTTTCCCTACTCATTTCAAAAATCCTTTCCTATAGATAATCTGAGGAAATCTAGAGCTAAAAAAGAGAGATTTAAAAAAAAGATGAGCAAAGTAGCTCAAGAAAGGACTATGTCCTAAGAAAATGCGAGGACACATTTTTGTCTACTCACTATGTATCGAAAAAAAGAAGAGAGAGAGAGAATTATCATTAGCTCTAGACCCCAGAAATTAACTAGGAAGGATTATGAAATATCTCTCTATACACTTCCACATAACCACACATGCACATCTTGATCATTTTTTATGATTTGCTGCTCCTTGTGATCTGAGTGTCTAGCTTAGCAGTAAACATTAGGCAATTTGCTCATGATTCTTAGCCTACCTATAACACCACATATCATTCTTTAGAAATAGGAGAGGCTACATTTTGGCCTAAGTGAGGATTTAAACACCATTGAGTGATTGAGTGAATCTTGGAGGACTTGAGCAAGTTTTTATCTTTTGAAAACCCTAAAAAAACCTCCAGACAAAATCCTAGTCAAACCTAAGCAAGATAAAAGTTTCCTATCTACTGCTTTATTTCACTCTGCATGTTTGAAGTGAAAAGCTATAAGCCCCACATTGCTATGATTAATGATATACACTAAGTTATTTCTCACTATACAATATGCACTTGTATACATCTTAAATTGCTATCTATTTCATGCTTAATGCTTAAACCGCATTGTTGCTCGAGGATGAGCAACAGGTTAGCTTTGGGGAGCTTGTTGACACTAATTAACTCTTATTATTAAAGGTCAATTAAGCATGAAAATGGATGAATATATAAACTCCACCTTAGTATAGGGTTTAAAATTAATAAATTCCATGAGTTTTGGTGAATTGTGAATCTGTAGGCACTAAACCAGGAAATAGCCCTCGATTCCTTCCCCTAGAAGGAAACCGACGGGAGATAACGCTTTCGCCAAGTCAGGAACCTTCCAGAAGACTCCTGAGATCACGTAGAGACACCATGAGGAAGGGCACCCTAGTCCACTTCCAGGTGGGACCGACCGGTCGGTCTCTCCCTGGCTCCTATGGCTTCCGTCTTCTGCAAGCTACTTCCACCGCCTTTGAGGATCAATCTCAGCCCTACGTGAAGTCGGTTTCATCTAACGGTCGCGGTTGATCCCTCAAGGCTATATAAACAGGCCCCTGAGCCCCAGGACAGACAGAAGGTCCCTCTTCAGAAGACTACGCATCAACTAGAAACCCTAGAAGAGACTTCAGAAGTTAGCTTTCAAGTAGAAGACTAGATATCCCTCTAGTAGGATTAGAACCTAGTCTTATTCTAGAACTAGAAGAGAAAGAGAGAGAAAGAGATCAAGAGGAAGCTCCGGCCTGTAGGATCAACTTCTTCATCTTGTACGTGTGGAATCAAGTTCTTCATCGACTTGCTTCAACGATTGTTTCGGTAATCAACATCTATATTTAAGATTGAGCTATTGTTCTTATTGTTCTTAAGGTTTATGAATCTCTTTTGAGTACTTTAATTCTAGTCGCTCTAGAGTTAGAGTAGTTGGATAGTGTGAGCGTGGTGCTTAGACTTGATAACTCATTTTTGCCTCCTATAACGCCGGTAGTAGTGGTTGTTCGCAAGGGTGACTCTTATAGCCTTGTTGATTCTTCTATAGTCCACTTACCCGTGTGTAGGCTCGGTAGGATTATACATTTGCATAAAAGAATCATACTCTGTTTGTGACCTTTTATGGCAACTTCCCCATTAAGAATAATATAAACATATCACTCTTAAGTTGGATTTAGATAACCTTAGTGATCCCCTCTATACTTTTAGCTTCTCCATCCTTGTTAGTTACTCAGGGGTTATACACTTGAGACTACACGCTATCCGTTCCTTTGGGTTCGATATTAAAACTGGGTTACTCCAGTGAAGTGCTACATCAGTAGATTTTATCTGTGCGCTTGCGGATAAAGTGGAGTGTGCATTAATTTATACCAACAGAGCTTGTTGATGGTCTTTAAACACCTATTTTACCATCAACATGTTACCTGTTGACACTTCTTAATGCAACCACTTGAACTAGACTATGGAGCCTAATCCCCGGCAACAGCGCCAGAAAAACTTGTTGACACCAGAAGTGGCAAACGGGTATACCGCAAGCGTACGGTAGTTAATTGTAGCCTTTCACCGGGAGTATTCCAGGTATCGTATTACCACAGGGAACGTGAAGTGGATTAACTAGAAGTAGGGTCGTCAAAGGATGATCAAAGGGTATATGATAACTGGGATAGAGAGGTCTTCCTAATATCAATATCTGGTACTGGTTTTCTAAGAGTACTGAGGTTTACCACCTCATTCCGTACTGGGGGTGAAGGACGAAACAGTAGTTGATTAAAAGCTTTTCCACCTAACAATTACTGAGGCGGCAATGCTGCTACCCAACTATTATTTTCAACTTGCCTACAACACTTGAGAGGAACTCCAAGCACTGGCTGTGTCTGTCACCCTACCACCAGGCGTCTACACAAGTGCGACAAGAAGTCCACACTGGCAAGATATAGCCAAGACACCACGTCTACACTAATCTTACTACTCTAAAGCTAAGCTTATTAGGCCTAGAGCACTTCAACAAAGTAAAGCAATGTGCCAAGTAAAAGAACTGTAAACATAAATTACCAGACCAGAATATTAAATACTAGAAGGACTCAGATGTAACACTTACAAGAAGAATCGCATCCGCTGAGGCGCACCTTGGAGAAGATTCCCGACAGGCCGGGACTCCTCCGTGGAACTCCTCACTCCCTTCCACTACTACAGAAATTATTTTGCGTGATACCTTGCATTAGTTAACCATGACGGGCTTATGACCTGGCCGTCACGGTTATTGGGTGGTCGGCCTGGCCACCTGGTCGCCCAGGCGCCCGTCACGGTTAATTGTTTAACCGTGGCGGTCGACCTAAGATGACCGTCACGGTTAATTCTCTATTAACCGTGACGGGCTACTTAAACCATCCGTCACGGTTAATATGTTAACCGTGACCGGCAGCTAAGGTCGCCCGCCATGGTTAAGATTTTGCATATAAACATCAGTCAGCCCCCTCTTCTTCCCCACGAGCTTTCTTCTTCCAACATTTGGGGGAGGAGGCTTTGCCCTAAAATTTGACAAACTTTTTGAGTGGAGGTCTGAGGATTGAATTTGGGGGTGGAGGGCAACACAAAAGGTTCCTAATGGCTCTCTCCCACCCTTTATCTCTCTTTTCCCCTCTTTTTGGCTCAAGTGTTCTAGATCTAGATCTAGATCTAGATCCATTCTATCTCTCTCTATGCATGAATCTACCATGTTCTATGGTGGATCTCCCTACCCTTCTCTCTTTGGAAGATGTTTTTTCTATTTTCTAATCATTTTTGTCTATTTCTTTTGCTTATGTGGTGTAGGTATGATGGAGAGGTCCGAATGGATGTACCGATTTGATAGAGTGGGTGATCCGCGGTACCTGGAGGAAGTGAGGAAGTTTATTACTATTTCAAAAAGGCATCGTGAGAAATTGAAGCGGATTGCAACCATATGTTCGTGTAAAAAATGCAAGAACACGAAAGCCCACCAAGATCCCATGGTGCAATCTCATTTGATTAGGTATGGTTTCGTGAAGGATTACACGGTCTGGACTCTTCACGGTGAAAGAGAAGGTGCGAGTGGTGGTCCATCTGGAGTGAGCCCATCAACGTCGACGCCGACATCTATACCAGTGAATCAGGGCAATCCTGTAGGAGCACCTGGATCATCATCTTCAGCAGCCATGTCAGCTGGTTGCAATAATGGTTCTCGAGATTACAGCACGGTGGAGGATGTAATCCAAGACTTGGTGGAAGAAGAGCACAACGGTGGTGATGGTCAGGAGGCTGTTGTGAGCGAGCCCGAAGATATGCGTCTTGTTGAGGATTTAGTCAAACACATCGATGAAGACGATGTTGTGTATGGTAGTCTGAAGTGGTTGGAGAATTTTAGAGAAATGAAGCAGGCGGCAATTGATCCTCTCTATAAGGACGGGGGTGAGTGTCCGAAGGAGTGCACGACTCTCCGTTTTAACCTCCATATGTTAATGTTGAAGGCTCGACATGGTTGGTCTGACACTAGCTTCAATGAGCTGTTAAGCTACCTTGCCACCACGTTCCCAATGGCCAACAAGGTGCCCGCCAATACTTATCGAGCGAAGAAGCTAATCCGACCAGTGGCGATGAAGCTGAGAAAGTTTGATGCATGCCCTAACCACGGCATCCTGTATCGGGGTGAGTATGAGAATTTGACTAGTTGTCCGCACTGCGGCTTTAGTCGGTACAAGAAAAATGCTGGATGTCGTGTGGATGCGGAAGATGACTGAGGCTTGCGGGGTGGTCTGAAGAAGAAGAAGGGGGCAAAAAAGAGCAGTGCGACCAAGCAGATCTCGGCTCAGCAAGACGAGGAAGAAGAGGGTTACACACACAGGAAAAGTCCAGCACTATCAGTGTGGTATCTACCCGTGGAAGATCGTCTGCATGCAATATTCGGGAACCCAGAGGATGCCAAGCTCATGTCCTGGCATGCGTCAGCTGATCGACTGAGAAACGATGGCAAGTTGCGGCACCCGTCCAATGCGAAGCAGTGGAAGGATTTCAACATGGCTTACCCAGAGTTTGGCAAGGAGCCTAGGCACGTAAGGTTTGCATTAAGTACTAACGGGATGAACCCATTTGGTGAGCATAGCAGCTCGCACAGCACTTGGCCTGTCGTCCTCACCATGTACAACCTGCCTCCCCATCTATGTCAGAAGCGCAGGTACCTTATGTTGACTATGCTTATCTCCAGACCAAAGCAGCCCGACAACGACATAGATGTGCTCCTGGAACCACTCATGGAGGAAATGAAGAAACTATTTGATGTTGGAGTCGAGATGGTGGATGCATACCGTAAGGAGAAGTTCACGCTAAAAGCAATTATCTTTGTCACCATCACCGATTATCCCGGTCTCTTCTCATTGTCTGGGCAGATCAAAGGGAAGACCGGCTGCGTAATTTGCATCGACGGGACCTGCTACACTTACCTTAAAGGATCCAATAAGATGGTGCACACGAGGCACAGACGGTTCCTCGTTAGAAATCACTGGTACAAAAGGAGTGTTATGAATAAATATTTTGACAATCAAGACGAGCCGCAACGTGATCAACCAGTGCAAACTAGTTGGGGGGGAAAGGTGTATGAGATGGTCAAGGAAATGGAACAGATTGAGTTCGGAAAGAAGAAGAAGGTACCGGAAGATGGGGCAACAAAACAGAGAAAGAAGAGAAAGCGAGACAAGATGGAGGAAGTCACCGTCGTCGTTCCTTTCAAGAAGAAGTCGATTTTCTTTAAGTACCTTTCATACTGGAAAACGTTGAATACACCCCATGCCATCGACTGCATGCACTTAGAGAAAAATGTCTTTGAAAGCACGATTGGTGTCCTGCTGGACATCAAGGGGAAGACAAAGGATGGTCTCAAGTCACGCATGGATCTTGTCAATCAAGGCATTAGGCCGGACCTTCACCCGGTACAGGCTCAGAACGGTAAAGTTGATATCCCAGGCGCAGCCTGCAACCTGACGCATGACGAAAAGACGGCTTTTCTCAAGTTGCTTAGGGGTATCAAGGTGCCGACTGGGTTTTCTTCCAATATCAAGAGTCTGGTCTCGATGAAAGACCTCACAATGACCGGCTACAACTCACATGACTGCCACATCATGTTGACGGTGTTCCTGCCAATTGCGATCAGGGTTATGCGTCCAGAGTACGTGAAGATGGTCATCACGCGTATGTCATACTTATTTAACCGCATCACCCAGAAGGTCATTGATGAGGCCGAGCTACCTGCCTTGAAGGAGTTCATCGCAGAGACCCTTTGCCAGCTCGAGATGTGCTTTCCACCAGCATACTTTGATATTATGCCACACTTGATGATGAACATGGTCAATCAGATCCAACAACTGGGCCCCATGTACCTACATCAGATGTGGACGTACGAGCGGTTCATGTCCACCCTTAACAGATACGTCCATAACCGTGCTTACCCTGAAGGCTCTATGATCAGGTTTAGCGGTTCCTCACCTAGGAGTGTTAACATCAACGATTTAGACATTAAATTTACTCCTACAGCGGGATCATAGAGGGAATCTACAGCCGTCTTGTTTATGGCACACGGTATGGATGTGAAACAGGATAGAAGCTTAACGACATCTAATGATGCTTCAGCCTCCCTGAACCATTCATTGCTCATAATTGTCATGAGCTCTTGGGCAGTCACCTTAAGGTAACTTGCCTCAAACTGGGTTGGTATGTGGTTTTTAGGAGCTCTACGGGCTGTGGATCTCTTCTGCACAGGTTGTTTTGATACATTGCCATAATCGGCGAAAAGATCTGTCTCGATATTTAGAGGATAATCCAAAGGATGAATTACTTCTTCCCTTGGAGGAGTATGTGGTTGTGGTTCAGGTTTGACAGCTTAGGGTATAGGTAAAGGAGTTTCGGCTCTTGTGGGTTCATCCCTAGGAGTTTGATCTTCCTCTAGAGTTTCACCATGGTCAGCGGTGTAGGGGGTGTTCTTGAGAATGGTCGCAAGGACTTCCTTACCTTCGCTAATGGGTAAATGGAGGAATGCTCCTTTAGAGGCTATATCAAGGAATTGTGCGGAGTTTTGGCTAAGACCGAGATAGAAATGTTGCATAAGGGTTGGCTCGGTTATAGCTAAATCTGGGCCAGAGGATGCTAAGTCTGTAAGTCGTGCCCAGGCCTCACCTAGAGATTCCTTCTCGTCTTGTTTGAAGTTTAGCACATCTCTACGAAGACGAGCTACGCGGATATGTAAAGTACGTTAATGCAAAACATGGCTTGCAGTTTCTCCCATTCTCCGTTCACACTGCCAACGTAGCGAGTATACAGTGTCGAGCTTTTCCGTTTAACGAGAACGGAAATAGCTTCCACTTAAGAGTGACTCGCCTCATCCCTTGGATGTGAATACACGAACAAAGTTGTTGGAAATCATGTAGGTGGGTATAAGGATTGTCATCTACTTCTCCCAAAAAGGGATTCTCCTCAACCATCGCTATGAGGCTGGGGCGAAGCTCATAGCGAACTACCAAAACGGCATGAGATGAACTAGGTGGCTCCAACTCAGCGCCCGATGGAGCAACGTAGTCAAAAAGTGTTGTTTGATCCATATTGATTTATGAAATAAAAGTTCTAATCAAACTACGATAACTTTAACGACTTTGTTCTAGCTAACACAACTACCGTTCCCCGGCAACGGCGCCAGAAAAGCTTGTTGACACTTCTTAATGCAACCACTTGAACTAGACTATGGAGCCTAATCCCCGGCAACAGCGCCAGAAAAACTTGTTGACACCAGAAGTGGCAAACGGGTATACCGCAAGCGTACGGTAGTTAATTGTAGCCTTTCACCGGGAGTATTCCAGGTATCGTATTTCCACAGGGAACGTGATGTGGATTAACTAGAAGTAGGGTCATCAAAGGATGATCAAAGGGTATATGATAACTGGGATAGAGATGTCTTCCTAATATCAATATCTGGTACTGGTTTTCTAAGAATACTGAGGTTTACCACCTCATTCCTTACTGGGGGCGAAGGACGAAACAATAGTTGATTAAAAGGTTTTCCACCTAACAACTACTGAGGCGGCAATGCTGCTACCCACTATTATTTTCAACTTGCCTACAACACTTGAGAGGAACTCCAGCACTAGCTGTGTCTGTCACCCTACCACCAGGCGTCTACACAAGTGCGACAAGAAGTCCACACTAGCAAGATATAGCCTAGACACCACGTCTACACTAATCTTACTATTCTAAAGCTAAGCTTATTAGGCCTAGAGAACTTCAACAAAGTAAAGCAATGTGCCATGTAAAAGAACTGTAAACTTAAATTGCCAGACAAGAATATTAAATACTAGAAGGACTCAGATGTAACACTTACAAGAAGAATCGCATCCGTTGTGGCGCACCTTGGAGAAGATTCCTGACAGGCCGGGACTTCTCCGTGGAACTCCTCACTCCCTTCCCTCTCTTCTAACAATAAAGCTACTAAGTAGGCTTTCTCTCCTTGGATGCATACAAATGATGAGCTCTAGGGGGTATTTATAGCTTGGAGGTGGAGTAGCGGCTACTTCGGTGCCACGTCAGCGATCCGCGTGCTCTCCTTCCTTGGCCATTGGATCAAACCGCCATAGTAACCGCCATGGATGGATGGCCTTGATTTCTTCATGTGTGAAACATGTGCAAACAACCGACATTGGATGAGGTTCACCCTAGGGTCGGCCGACCCCAGCCAATGACAGGTGGGCCAACCACTTTGCTTCTAGAAGGTGCTGATGTCACCAGGCTGAACAGTGTAGCCAGGGCCCACCAAAGGGGGGGTCGGCCGACCCCCCTGACAGGGCTGGCCACCTTCTTCTCTCCCTTGGTGACCCCACATGTCATGGAGCAAGTCTTGTGATGATGGTGCATTGGTTTCGGTGTGGACCCATAAATCCATGTGCTTCTCATCTTGTACCATTGAGTAAAAGCACATGTTTGATCCAAAGGTTGATATTGGCTTGAACATGCTTCTCTTGGACCGTGCCATGTCACCCTGGCCGAGGTGGCCCAAAGGTTGGGTCGGCCGACCCCCTTGGTGGACCCACCTGGCCTCATTTTGTTCATTTTGCCATCTCCTATAAGGTCACAAGCTAAGAGTACAAGTGGAACTTATTAGTGATAAGTATGCTCATGATATGCTATACTTCCTTGAAACCGAGGCCTGTTGACGGTATTTTGATAAGGTAAAACATGCTATAACTTCCGTCAACAAGATCCCCCACACTTGAATCTTTACTCGTCCTCGAGTAAAGGTTAGAGAAAGTGAACAAGTGTTTATTACATACTTAAAATGATAATGATCGTAAGCATCATTCCTAACATAGTTTATACAAATGGGTTATGTGGTACTGTCTATCATATATCCTTTACATGTCGAGAAAAGGAACAAATCTCAAGGCAAAGTCATCTCCCTGAATTCTTCTTCTGGTACTTAGAGTTTTTAGGATAGTTTGAAAGGAAACACATAGTTCATGCTTACTCCTCATATAGTACTCTCAAGACACTCTTATAGGTGTTTGGTTCCTCACCAAGGCATAGCATGTGATTGCCTTAATTTTGTTTTATCCTAATCTATCAGGCTTATGTGGAGCTTGTAGGGATAAACAAAGTAGCATACTTGTTTTGTATATATTGTAAAGTCAAAACAAGGATCCAAGGAGAGTATGTCATAATCCTAGATCAAGATGTGCATGTGTGTGGAAAGTATGTGGACTAGAATGCTCCTTTAATATAATCTCTCTCTCTACTTTATTTACCTTGAGACATGGCTAGCATTTTTCAACAATGGACCTTCATGTGTCCATATATTTTTTTAGTGGACCTTCATGTGTCCAAATTTATTTTTTATTTTTTTTATAGAGGACCTTCATGTGTCCATAATTTTTTTATAGTGGACCTTCATGTGTCCATAATTTTTTTTATCCTTAATGTCTCTTTTTACTAACCAGAGTTAGAGAGAGATATTGTAGAACTTTAATGTACGGAGCATCTATAGTGTGGAAATGAATGGCATGTGCAGGCATACTTCCAGTGTAGAAGTTGCATATATAGATGGTGTGTACGTGATCTTGATCTTGGGATTATGACAAAAATCTCGACTAGGGTCAATAAGGTTTGACCAAACTCAAGACAAAACAAGTAGCATGTGTGTAAAAGGTTTTGTTCATGTATGCATATGTATGGTTTTGGTAGGTATTTCTCACTATATAGGAGTAAATGATACTATGGTTTTGAGATATTTTCAAAACAAATCTCTAAGCACCTTAAACAAAAACAGGTTTGAGTCTTAAGCCAAGATTTATCTCACTTTTAACAACAACTTAGTCAATATGGTTTCCTAATTTAGTTTACCCATGTGTATAAACATATGTAAGAACATGGTTTTATGTCATTAACATTCTTAGCATATCATAACTCAAGTCACTTTGAAGCTTTTTATTCTATTTTATTCAGAATATGGAATGATTGTGAAACTGTTTGAACCAAGAGGAGAAAGGGGAAACGAACCAGACAGCAGTGTCGAGCTTATTGTGCAGAGGTGAGCTGGTGGGCCCAGGTCACCATGGTGGGGTCGGCCGACCCCACCAAATGGTGGTTTTCGTTGCCATTTGCTTTTTCCTCCTTTCAGTTTTACATCTGCAAAAACACTT
This sequence comes from Coix lacryma-jobi var. lacryma-jobi, assembly GCA_009763385.1. Taxonomy (NCBI): domain Eukaryota; kingdom Viridiplantae; phylum Streptophyta; class Magnoliopsida; order Poales; family Poaceae; genus Coix; species Coix lacryma-jobi. Next base: position 52,657,212 of record CM019829.1, read on the forward strand.
TTCAAAAATTCAAGAGAACGGGGGTCGCCCGACTCCTTGCTTACCTCTGTTTTATGCACTGCAGCGTGTCAGTCTGTGCTCAGCAGTTCAGTGTGGTTCAATGATGAAATTTGGGGGTCGTCTGACCCCCCCCCCCACACACACTTGAATTTTTCCATAAATGAACTCTGAACATAACGCAAAGGTAAAATGCAAGGTGCTCTACTGGTGGCAAACACACCAGTAGAGACGAGATATATTTTATTTATTCTCTAAGAACGGAAATACATTGGAAATTTAAAAGTGAAATTCAAAAGAAATAAATCTAAGATGAAACTTGGAAATTCAAAATAAATCTAACATGGAACTTTATTCTAACCTAAGCTAAACTATTTGTGGTGACGGGGGGTCTAGGAGGTCATCCCGCCCCAAAGCCCAAGCGAAGCGTTTGAGATTCGCAGAGGTGCTAATCCTAAGATGGCGAAAGTCATCTTCTAAGTCTTTATTCGCCATCTTCAACCCTGATACCGTCTCCTCCAACACCATGTTCCTTGTTTGCAGGGTGGAGGTGACGTGCATCAGCCTCTCTAGATTCGTCTTCTCGTCTTCCTCCTCGAATTGTCCCGGCGGCCCCTTGATCGACGGGGGGTATATCCTCCGCTGAATAGAAGCCTGGGATTCCAGGGACTCCCGCAGCTCACCCTTCTCTTCCGTGTTGAGAGAAGGGACGACCACCTTCCCTCGGCCATGCCCACCGGCCATGATCCGATGGGTCTTCCAGAACGTGGGCATCGACGGGGAGTACGACGAAGTGTACTCCATGTTGACGGTCCTTAAACACATGTTTTACCATCAACATTTGACCCTAAAGTCCACCAAAAAGGCATGAAATGTAGTCAAATAGGTTTCAAAATAACCAAATTCCACATGTCCATAGAATTTTATTTGAATGCAGAATTTGAACCAAATTTGGACATATGGACCCACCAGAGGCCAAGCCCAATCAGCAGGGCCCAAATGGGCCGAAGGGGGGTGGCGCCCACCACCCCTAGGTGGCGCCCGCCACCTCTAAGTGGCGCCCGCCACTTGGGTTGGCCCAGTCACCCCCTGCCACATCACCGATCTGTGTGACCTCCCCAAGGCCAAATCTTGGCCCTTGGTCACTAGGTCAGTGGCATCGGACGGCTCAGGATGGAGTGGCATGGATCAAGGCTGAATGTCGGTTGCTAGGACATGCAACCAACCTCCAAACCGCCTTGGACAACCACCTGGGTGCCGTTGAAGCAGAGGCGGTTCATCCAACGGCCAGGGAGCTGGCGGCCGCCAGTAGGGGGTGGCGCCCGCCACCTGACCTAACCCTGGGTCGGTTGGCTGCCCACTATAAGAACCCCCTCACTCATTTGGGCTATAAATAACCCCCTGGAGGCACCTCTTCATTTGTACCAACACACATTACCATCCCAGAGCAACACACAAGCAAGAGAAGCAAGTGAGAGTTAGGTTAGAAGCTCAGAGAGCTTAGGCAAGTAGGTAGCTAGTAGAGCAAGGCATCTTCGCCCTCGCGGTAGCGCTGCTCAAGGGTTAGCTCATGAGTAGAGGCGTGCGAGTGATCGGTTCTGGAGCTGGGAAGAGTCTTCCTTCATCTCTAGTTCAGGTTTTGCTCTTGTTACTCAAGCACTTACTATATTCTAGTTCATCATTTCAAGTATTACTTTATTCTACTTATCAGTATTGAGTGGTATACTTGATTGATTGCTTGAGTGCCTAGCTATCCAATAGACCAATTCACTTAGCCATAGTAGTTAATCTCTAGTGAGCTTAGTGTTTGATCTTTGCCAATAGGTTGCTTAGTTAGTTTAGTGTTTATCTTATTAAGTCAAGTATTTGCTCTGACGTCCGCAAGGGTGTCCTATTCAAAGCTAGGGTAGAGGTAGTTAGAATATAGTTAAGCGTGGTGCTTAGTTATAGACTTACCTTCAGATACGGCTGGACCCCCGGATAGCTGTGGTAGCAAGCAGGTGGTGACAGCCCTGTGCGCCTTGAATTCCACCACGTAGTTGGCCCAGTTTAACAGTAAGGCTCGTTGTGCTAGCGTTCAACCTAAGTAAGTGGTAAAGGCTAGTACGCCTCGATACTTGACAAGATAGGAATAAAACTTTACTTAACTTAGTTGCTTTATTGACTTTTGCCTGCCTTGCTTCGAAACTATCTTGCTTCGTAGTTATCTTGCTTTGTAGTTATCTAGGAGTAATTATTAGTTAGTAGTGAGTTATCTTAGTTACCCTTAGTTATCCTATTCCATTTATCTACCTATCCATCCACCCTACCTTAGCCATCCACTTCATCCTTACCTATCGACCCATATATTCTTTCTAGCCTTTCATCTCCTCTCTTCTCCCCTTTTCCCTTTCTCTTTTCTTCGACTCACATCCCCTCCTTGACTCAACTCATACACCACCCTAGCCTTCCCTTGGGATCAAATAAATCGACACCTGGTACTCCCAGGAGAAGTGCTACTACGATAGTTCTGTGCGCTTGCAGAATCTCCTCCTGGTAGATTGCATTCTCGCTAGCTAGCTCCTACTAGTGCCGGGACTGACAACCCCGCTTGGCATTAGTAGATAGCTACTTTAGTTACCCTATCCTAGGTGTAGCTAAGAACTACCAACACTCCGTACTCCCCGTTGTCGTGGTGATCGCGCGCGGGTTATCCTCCAATGGGGCCTTCCCCTTCAGCGCACGTTGGCCCGTGGTCGGCCTAGTCGGCGTGATGGAGTGGGCGGGGGCTTTCCTAATCCTCCTTCTCGGAGTCAGCGAGCGGGACGATGCCGCCACGCGAGGCGATGGACGGGGGGTGGTCGGCCGACCCCTGGTGGGATCGGGCGACCCAGCCACCGGCCCGACCAGCCCCCCTAGTGGAGGTACCATGGCCAGCGGCACCGCATCGATCACGTTGATCGCGAGGGCCTGCTCTAGATCTTCGGCAAGAGCCCGTCGTGGCGTGGGTGTTGCAGGGCGCGTAGGCTTGCTAGTGGGTGCCATGGCTAGTGCTTGAGGTCACAGTGGAGAGTGCAGGGAAGGCTAGGAGGCTCTGGCTTTGCGTGGAATTGCGAGTAGGAGGAAGAAGGGGATGGGTACGAGGCTAAATAGCGGCTGCGGGCGACTACGACGCAGATTTTTTTTCACAGGATCGTCGCGAAAAGCTCGCAACTTCACAGAGGTCGTTGTGCCGCCATCCCAATCCCGCAAGGAGGGATCGCCCGACCCCACAGGTTTCGAATTTGGGGTTTATCTCTAGCGGTTGTTATCCCCTCGTCGCGGTGAACTCATCTGCGAGTCGAACTTCCGCGAGGCGGGGTCTCCCGACCCCCTTGGTGGGTGTCCGGCGTGGTCACGTCTCCCGCTCGAGCCCCGCTACGCGATTGTGCAAACCTTGTTGCAGGTGGGCCCCATATAGGGATTGCCCGACCCGCTAACTGAGGTCTGTGGGCCCCACCTCAAAGCCTAAGGTAAGTCTAGCCTATAACTTCTTGAACTATGACATGAAACCGAGGACATGTGTCTTTTAGGATTTGGTTCAAGCAATGAAGAGAAGAGACTTATAGGTTTTAGGTTGTTTATAGTTTGAACTCTACCATCTCTACTTCATTTTCTATGGGATCATGTTCATGAAAAACTTTAAGACGGTGGCCATTTACCTTAAAGATGTTGCCGTCGGTGTCCTAAAGCGTGACAGCTCCATGTGTTGCGGCATCGATCACGAGGAATGGTCCTTCCCATTTGCTTTTTAGTTTTCCATGGCCAAAGAGCTTGACCCTTGAGTTGAACATAAGAACCTTGTCTCCCGGATGGAACTCCTTTTGCTTGATCCTCTTGTCATGCCATTTCTTGGTTCTCTCTTTATAGATCCTATCGTTGTGATAGGCTTTCTCTCTCCATTCTTCCAGTTCAGAGATCTGCATTCTCCTATTTCTTCCAACTGCAGGCAAATCCATATTCCATCTCTTTATTGCCCAGTGTGCTCTATGCTCCAATTCACGGGCAGATGGCATGTCTTGCCGTATACAAGTTGGTATGGGGTCACACCAATTGGAGTCTTGTATGCGGTCCTGTATGCCCACAGTGCATCTGATAGCATGCTTCTCCATGCTGTCCCCATTTCATTGACAGTCTTTTGCAGAATATTCTTGATTTGTGTTCGATGTTTCTGCTTGTCCGCTTGTTTGTGGGTGATAAGGTGTTCCAATATTGTGCCTTATCCCTCTTTCTGTTAAGTAGCATCGGAACTTTCTGTCAATGAAGTGGCTTCCTCCATCGCTGATTACTAACCTTGGGGTGCCAAACCGTGGGAATATTATTTCCTTGAACATCTTCGTTGCGTGCAATGAATCCGCTGACTTGCACGGCATGGCTTCAACCCATTTGGATACGTTGTCTACTGCCACCAGAATATACTCACAACCTTGAGACGTGGGGAAAGTGTCGCACCCGGTTTTCCAAAGAATACCAAGCGCTAACTATATGTGTGCCCATGATGTCCACACGACACATATAGCGACAAATATGAAGAATATCAAGAACAATGCTTTATTACATAGCGAAACATATTTACTTTAAGACTTACATATATAACAAAGCACAACGAAATCTATTCGTAATCTTCATTCTTCGGGACTCCATACTCCACAGGGACGGTTGACTGGGGGAACACTCGCCTAGTACTCTTGGAACATCTTCTGTAAATCTTCACTTGAATCCTCCATCTGGTACCCATCCGAGATTTTTATGTGAACCAACGACAAGCGTCAGCTCACCATGCTCAGCATGTACAACTACGGGGATGCAAGGCTCAAAGGCTTGACTCGGTTGACTGCGGTCAGCATTTTACGTTGATCATATTTTATGTTCTCCTTATATTACTAGATGTATAAACCTGTTGTCCCATGGTAAGTGATAATCATTATGTTAAAAAGAGGTAACAACCAACCACCAACATACCCCACCATGGACTACTTAAAAAGGATCCGAGCCGCTCGTATCCGTGAGCACGGCTGATATATCAGGTTTACACTCTGCAGAGGTTGTACACTTTCACCTTAGGCCGTGATTCCCATATGCCAGGGTTTGCAAGGCCCACATTACCTCCTCTATGGAAGTACGGCAAGGTTTCACTACGAAGCCTTTCACTAGCTACCCTAACAAGTAGTAGCCGCAAGGTTTAGGCGTCCAGGCGAATGGAGGCCCCCTTCAAGATGGCACACCTGACAGCCGACCAGTACACATCTTGACAGGCAAGGAAGCCATTCTTTAACCCAGTTCCCCCCTCTAGCTCCTTTCGGTAACTACTACAAGCTAGAGAAAGTCTAGTTACACAACTAAGATCAGAGCCATATAATACCCAAGGTTGCACGGGATCTCCCGGGTGGCCGCTTTAAAAGATAGTCCCTGGGTGGGTCACTGAGCGAACAACATGCTCCAGTGCCCTAAAAGAGGTTAAAAGCCTCTTTAACATTTGTTCCATAGTCATTAATCAATATTAAACATTTAGCATTTATATAGCGCATAACATTTCTAATCATATTATGCAAAAACCCTCCCATAGGTACAAGGTATACAGTTCAAATGAATTCTAGTATTGTCCTATGGTTCATCAAGTTGACACATGCATGATGATTACTGGGTCTTGCATTAATAGGTAACAAGGAAACCGTAGGTTATACTTGCCTTCAAAAGCTTGCTTAAACTTGTCCAAGTTTCCTTCCGGATCATCCTCACATAGTTTTCTACCGATAGCAACAAACTGGCGCAAACACCTGAAGATGACCCTAAAAACAGTACACCAAAACATTACAAAGAAATAAGCTATAAAGGTTTGAAAGCGTACGGGTCATTCTATGACGTGCAAGCGCAAAAACTAAGAACAACAACAACTACGATTAAAAGATGTGAGATTACAGGTACGGTGGAAAGGATTGGATTCAGATGAGCAAAGTGGATTTGGATAGAATAACCATATCTTTAGAATGAAACAGATGGATGTGAGTAGGTTCTAACCAAACATGGGGTTGGCTTCCAAATTGCTTGGACAGCGTGGTGTCGGTGTTTCGTACCCGGGGGTATGTTATAATATGACACAACGAGTAATATGATCGCGTGCTCTCTTCCTGGATGGTGATGCAAGATGACACAAGGATTTATCCTGGTTCGGGCAAAGAAGGCCCTACGTCCAGCGGGGGAGGAGATTCTTGTATTACTTGCACCTAAGTGCTTGTACAGGGGCGATACAAGCTCCGCGAGTTTGGAACGGAGTCCGGACTTGAGTGTGTGGGTGTGTGTTCCAACGTTGTCTGTCCCGAGCCCCCGGGAATGAGGGCCCTGGTGTCCCCTTTTATAGAGCAAGGGGAGGCCAGGGTTACACAAGGGTATTACAGGTGTCGGGGGTGTATTGTGTCCCTTACGAAGAAGGGTAGGAGCCCTGTCTTGTCGAAGACATTGTAGCCGACGTGGGCGTTGCTGTTGAAGCGTCCTTGAAGCGTGGCCTCCATCCTGGGTGCGGACGTGGAGGCGCGCGACGAGGTGGAAGCCGTACAGCGCCCATCCCGGAACGTACAGGACGCGGCGGGGGTCCCTCCGGGTCTTGGGGTACCTGTCCTCCAATAGCATGAAAGTAGTTAGGGCTCGAGGGGCGCGGAGCCGGCCTCGAGGCGGCGCCTACGGGGGCTCGAGCTCCGCAGGTATGGGCAAGTCCCGTGAAAACCGATGGAGCGGCAGGCATCTGGGCCTCGAGGCGTGGCTTGGACGTGCCACAGTGTAGGGCGTGGTTCAACAGTGCTTCACTGGTGCCTTTTCGCCCATACTTGTGGTGAAAACGAGTCTTGACTCTGCCCCGGACCACTGTGGCACACGTTGTGTTACAGAGGACGTGACCGGAGTAGGTGGATGAATTAAGTGCGCGGTATGGGGCTGGCATCCGATGCCTGCACCGCTCGAGGGAGGCATAACGCGTCTCGAGGGATAGGCTGCTGTGCCAGTGAGGCTCGAGGTCCCCGCGTGGGGTCGCGAGGTGTGGGTTCGGCTGCGGGGGGCTTGAAGGGTAGTGGAGCGCTTGCCCGAGGCCTGGAGGGCTCGGGCGAGACGGAAAACGATGTGCGCCCGAGGCCTGGCTTGGAGGGCTCGGCGAGACGGAAAACGACTCGTGCGCCCGAGGCCTGGCTTGGAGGGCTCGGGCGAGACGGAAAACGACCGTGCGCCCGAGGCCTGGCTTGGAGGGCTCGGGCGAGACGGAAAACGATCGTGCGCCCGAGGCCTGCTTGGAGGGCTCGGCTCGGTGGGCCAGCGTCGTAGGCCTCGGGGGCCGGCTTTTTAGGGGGTTAGGCTAGTTAGGTCTGTTATTTAACCGGTGTTCTAGGTTACCCTATTTGTTTGCGTTTTTGGGGGTACCCCTTTTGCGGACACCCCCGCCCCCTAGCTCGAGCCCGTGCTCGAGTGCTTGCACTCGAGCAGGGGCTCCCGACTGGGATCTCGTGGGTTAGCTAACTGGCCTCGAGGGTTTCGTCGATTCGATTCCGTGGGGTGTCGTGCGAGCGACACCCGCGGGTGTAGCCCCCGAGGCCACGAGGGAGTGGTTAGAACTTCCTCGTGGGCTTTTTGCGAGTTTTAGTTGCGATTTTTAGGTTCGGGGGTGTCAGGCCCCCGAGTTTTTAGACCCTCTTTCGTCGAGGGGTGCCAGGCTGAACCGGGCCCGGCTCTTCGAGCTGTCCGGCGCACCGGTTGCCCTGGCTTGTCATCCCGCGAGTCCTTTCGATCGGATGCGAGGGGGGATGCCTCGTACTACCCCGAGTGGGCGAGTATCAAGGTTCCGGTGAGCTGGTAACGGGGGAATCCAAGTGAGAGCTCGTGCCCCGTTCGATAGGGGTCGACTGTGGCCCGGAGGCGGTCTCATAAAGCATGGGTGCTCAGTCTGCAGGAGTGCCGGGTCCATTCGATAGGACCCGGTGGCTCGATGCCTCCCTCCGAGGGGATCTCACTGCATGTCGAGCTCCCCGCCTTGGATACACGTGAGGGGCCTCGAGGGCTTGGCCCTCGAGTGATGCCGCGAATGGCGCCCCTTGGTGTCCCTGACTCGGGTGCTCGAAGCCGGCTGTCGAACCCTCTTTCGTCGAGGGCCAGCCTTCGCTGCTTCGAGACTTAGGGCCGGGGCCCGTTTTTGGGTGCTCGAAGCCGGCTGTCGAACCTTTTTCGAGGGCCAGCCTTCGCTGCTTCGAGACTTAGGGCCGGGGCCCGTTTTTTACTTCCGGAAGAAGCCTTCGTCGCTTGGAATCCTTCTGCCCGTTGGGCGCGCCTTTTTAGGCGGAAACCACCAGGGAGTGGAGATCGTGGCGCCTGGGCGGCGGGCGCGAAGTCGGAGCGGCGCCGCAGAGGCCCCGGCAGTTGAGCGAACGGTGAGCTGCCGCGTGTTCCCTGCATCCGGCTCGAGACGTGGTTAGGTGGGCGCATTAAATGCTATGCGGTTACCTTTTACGTCGTGGGAGACCCCGCCCGTCGGGTTTCCCCTTATAAATATCGAGAGAGGGGAAAAGGAACCCTTTACTTTGCCTTTGCCTTCACCGCCGCCGTAGCCTTCACGTGCCCTCTCCTTCGAGCTAGTTGATTGGGGATTTTCCGGCTGCCCGTCCGCTGCTCGGGTCCGCGCCGCGCCACCGCCATGGCCGCCCAGACACAAGTGCTGCCGGCCGAAGACTGGAGCTCGTCGAAGGTGACGCAGAGCGAGATGGACTCGTTGGTGGCCCAGGGGCTTCTGCGCCCCAACCCGGAGGAGGGACCCGCGTGGTGGGTTATCCCGTCGGCGGAGCACCGGGAGCCGCACCGCCGGAGGGGTACGTGGTGAGCTTCACGCGCTACCACCGTATGGGGCTCGGCGTCCCGCCGAGCCGCTTCATGCGGGGCTGGCCCACCACTTCGAGGTGGAGCTGCAGCACTTCTCCCCCAACTCCATCTCGCACGCCGCCATATTCGCCGCGGTGTGCGAGGGGTACCTGAAGATGGAGCCGCACTGGGAGA